>WSXT02200430.1:0-18782 GCA_011762715.2 Neuroterus valhalla | reverse complement strand
TTTCGAAGTTAGACTATGGCTGGCGCTTAAGCTCCTCAAGCTTTTCCGTATTTAAGGTGATTTAGAATCAAACTTTTTATTAGATTGTTGACTGATATAGATTAGGTCTTGGATTAGTTTTACGGACTTGTTGAACCTTGCCAGGCTTGTCTCCTTGCTAAGCAGGTTTACGTCCTTGCTAAATTTAGAAACTTCTAAATTGGAGAACGATTTCGAGTATCATCATCATTCTCAAATTTGAGCATTTATTAACCTTCTATTCCATATTGATTCCCAAATATTAATAATTGAGTGCCGTTGTTATTTGTAAAAAAAATTCTGCGCAATGTATCTACATTTTATCTTCAAAATCTCAATTTTAATAGCTCGCTTTGTGTAACATTGTTTGCTGTAACCACTTTTTATCGTTTCTATACTCCTTTTATACAACGAATACTCCAATCAAAAAATATGAGGGTCATATTTTTTTTATAACCGCTCTTATGGCATAATTGTTTTACGATAAAAGTGATAAAACATTGGAGGTAAATTAACGAAACTGGTCTGATTGATCCGGAACGTCAGAGGATTTTGTTTGATCAAAATTGTAGACAAGTAACAATCACTTAGTGATTATTAATCGATTTGCATTGATTAGAAATCCCATAAGAGTTCTTTAGCAAGATATGAGTCACCGAATTTTTCACTATATCGGCATAAATGCCGAAGGTGGACAAGGATATTCAATGCTTGAGAATCTTTCCTTTGTGAAGAAGATTAAAAATAATTCTAAAATCTAGTAAGGAAGCTCCAAGAAATGATATTATTTTAATTTAGCAAATGGGAAGATTCAGAGAAGTTTGCCATTGAATGTTATCAAAAAGCGCTATTTAGACGTGCCTTATTTATTCTACAAAATATTCTTGATCCCTCAAATTGATATTTTGGCTCTATTTTGGGTTGGAACTTTTTTTTTAACTCCAGTTGGGCTGTGATAACATTTCCTTTTCTTAAAATATTTTTAGTCCGAATTCGCAACTTTTTCACAATAATCCCTATAAGCTTTTTGAAAGTTTGAAAATAGAACTAGATTTTAATTTATTTCTGTATATACTTTTTCTAATTTTATTTATTGCATAAATATTTAGTCAGTTTCGCTATTTTCAAAATATCCTATGGGATTTTTTATTTAAAAACCTTATACGATTCTCAGAAAATGAAAAAATATTGAATTTAATTGATATATCCTGATGAGTACACAATAAATCAAGTTATATGACTGAGCAAAAACGAAACACGCTTCTAAATTTCAAACGCTTTTAAAATGTTGAAATTATTAATGATACAGGTTTGTTATTGTAGAAATCCCTGATTGTAAGAAGATTCATTTACAATTCTATTATTATTTTTTTTTTTTAGTTTTCTTAATAGAAAAAGTAAAATCAAGATAATAGTACGATTATTCTCATGTCCTAACAATGCTTTTGTTTAATAATAATTCGACTTTGATCTCGATCGTCTTTATCATCAAAGCTTAATTAAAATTTGATTCTACATTCTGTATCCTTGCATTCAAATTAAATAAAGCAGCTACTCTCAATTGTCTACTCAAACAATGAAGAAAATTTATCAACTAAATGAAAATATACTTCCATAATAGCTTATTGGGCACTTGAAAATAATAATATTTTCTGATTTTAATATTTCTTCAGGTCTATATCATATTAAATTATTAACATCAATTTAATTCAATTCTTTATTATAACAGATGTCCTGCAAGGTACGCATTTGGAAGCTATTATGAAGTCGGTTGATTGGCAGCAGAAAATGTTGAGAGGAAATGTTAGAATGTCGAGGATGAAGGATAAGGAGACCAGTGAAAAGAGGAGCAAAAAATTGACCGAACACAGAACTAAATACACATCACGAATGAAGAAATCTTCTTCGAGTATTGTCACATCAAGTAAGTTTATAATTTATTTTTTCAATATTTTATTTACCTCTAGTTATTGTAACTTTTTCTCAAATCACTTTTTAGTCATCACTTTTTTGAGATACATTCATTGTAGTAGCCGTTTTTGAATTAAAGATTACTAAATCACTTATTACTGAATTTTTCTGAAATTGGTTTTTTAATCACTTAGAATCCAACCTGGATTCTTATCTATTCATCCTGAATTTTTTTATCCTTGAGAATTCTTTTGATTTTTCAAAAATCTCAGTTCATTTTTTTATTTTTCAATTCACCCTTGAGTCTTGGATGTCCTTGAATCCTTCGACATTTTATTAAATTCTCTTTGAATTTTCCCAATTTCGTCGAAATTCAATCCAAATTTAATCAATTAAATCAAATTCTCTAGATATTTTCCATTTTATTCATTAGTTCTCTTTTCATTTCAATTTATTCTTCAATCTGCAATATCTGCATGAATTCTGTCGAAGTAATTTTGTTCCAATTCTCCCAAATTCTTATGAATCCTATCAAAGTCTCTTCAATTGCCTTGAATTCAATAGAATATTTCAGATCTTTATCATTTTTGTTCAAGTAAATTTGAATTTATTTGGAATGATTTGAAATTCAACCTAAATTCTTTGGAGATATCTTAAATTTGTTTGAATTCTTGGAGGCTCTTGAATACACTCAATTCTATTCGTTTTAATAGATGTATTGATTTTTTCAATCATTTTTGTTAATTTACCCTCAAGTCTTTCTAAACTTGCTTCGAATTCGTGAGAATTTTATGAAATTCTTCTTGAATGCCCTTAAGATGTTATAATTTAGTTTAGAATGCAATTAAATCATTGGAACTTTTTATATTCCTAAAATTTCGTTCGACTCACTCAGATACTTATAAATTTGCTCAATTCAATCAATTTGAGTTCTTCTAAGTCCACTTAATTGTACTCAATTCAACAATTAAAAAAAAATAATTTCTTCTCAATCCACATATGTACTTCTAATTTAATGAGTATGATTCTTCTTATTTCCCTCTAACTCCTTTAAATTTTCTAATTCTATTCATTCTCAATCATTTTATCATTATCTGGAATTTCCTCGAATTCTTCTGTATTCATTTTTACTTCCTGAAATCAATGGAATGTTCCGGATTTTTATCAAAAAATCGGCAATTTAGACAAAATTCTTGTTAATTAATCCTGTATTATTTAGAATTACGTCAAATTTTTGTTATATTACTCCGAATTTAATTGATTCAATCAATTTTTTCAATTACTATTAATTAACTCTACATCTCCTGAATGCACTCAATTCTCTTGGTTTTAATGGTTGTTGTTGATTTCCTGATAGTTTTTGTAAAGTCACCCTTTTAAGTCTTTCAAACTCACCTTGAATTCTTGTGTATTTCATAAAGTTTTTTCAACCCCCTCTAAGTTTTCTAAATGTGCATACTTCGAATTAAACTGATTCATTTTGCTGGAATGCCTTTAAATTCCCTCATTCCATTCAGTTCAATTATCTGAATTTTCTGTAATTCACTTGAATTCTTCTATATTCACTTTAATTTTAATCAAATCAATGGAATCTTGGATTTTTTCAGTTCATTTTAAATTCAATCAATCAATAAATTCAATTAGTTTTCAAGATTTTTTTCAATTGTCTCAGTTTCACTCTGAAAATCCACGTTGAATTTTTATCAATTATAATGATAATTCTAAGGTAGTAGTAAGAATGATAGAGATTTGAAATCGCATTTTAGATATCGTTTCAGAAATTAAGAAAAAAGTACTGAAAGGAAAGAGAAGTAGACTTGGCCACGACAGAAGTGTTCATGGCATTAGAAAGAGAGTTCCAAAGTTGCCGCAGCCAGTGGAAGAAGACGAGGAAGTTAGCGCACTATCGAGCTCCAGTAAGCATTCATCACCAGTGCCTTCTCCGTTGCAACACACTGCTGTCTCTGCGGAGAGAAATCCTCCAGTCAAAGAAAAAACATCCATTTCTCAAGGGTTAGTCATTTTGATTAAAAATTTCTACAATTGAAGCGAAGCTTCCAATCTTGATAAATATATTTTTCAGGCAAACTAAATTCTCCAATAGTTTATTGTAACTTTCTCTTGTACACGCACGTAAAACATAATTTTCAAATGGCAGCAGAGGATTCTGATGGCACTGCATTTAAAGATTGATCTCTTAATTTTTTAATCCTTAAATGCTATGGAAACTTGTAGTTTTCAATGTTTTTCAACTTGGTCTCAGAGATGGCAATTTATAAATGTCCCAAGTTCAGATTTAAAATATTGGAATAATTGTAAATAGACCATCATTATACCACGTGAACATTGAAAGCGGCATTTTTCCATTCAAAATATTAATTTCAGCAATCCCTCCTCAGAAAAACATGAAAAACTGAGAATATTTTCATGAATTTTTTATTAGACTTTAAGAATAACAATATTTTGAGCCAATTTACCTCTACTTTTGAATTACTTGCTTTTTAGTATCCATATTTTCATAAAACATGCGAAATGTCCATGTGGACGGAACCAAATATGATCAAATAAAATACATAATCATATGTAGTATGATTTTTAAATATGATTTTAGTCGCTTGAGGCAGAATTCTTACGACATCGACAATATCGTCATACCTTACAGTGTTGCCGCTTCTACAAGACTGGAAAAGTTACAATATAAGGAGATTTTAACACCTAAGTAAGTGGTTTAAATATTTAATTTTTAAGTTCATTTAGCAGGGCTTTCAGTCTTTCCCCCATCCCCCATTCAGTTTATTATACTGGAAAAAAAACATTTATTCGAATTTTGATTGTACATCAGATACTAAGGTTTCACAAATTTTCAAATAATTCCAGAAGATATTTTCGGTTTTAAAAGACTTTAACGAATTCATAAATTCATTAAAATATCTATATAAATTTTTAATAATTCAAGAAGATTCAAAAGGATAAGGCAAAATTTACTGGAATCAATTAAATATTTTGGACTTCTATATTTTTTTTCAATTCAATTAAAATCTACCCTAAATTCTTATTAATTCTTCATGGATTCACGAATGAATTAGAATAAAAATACCCTTTTGGAAATTGAAATATCCTTCAGAATATGTTTTCTAATCTACATGGAAAATAAAAAAAAATTAACCTATCAAAAGAAATGAATTAACCTTTTCATTTCAGAATGTTTCAAAATATTTGTGTCAGAATAAATTTATTTCTACAAAGATTTAAGGGAATTCTGAGGGATTTCTTGAGAACCCAAAGTATCTTGAAGGATCTCAAGGATTGTCAAAGTATTTGAAAATATTCCAAGGAATATTCAAGGGATTTCACAAAAAATTTTATTGAAAATTTATGGGATTTCCCAGGCGAGCGTTTTTCAATCAATTATAACGCACTTAACAAATTTTTGAGGTATTTTGAATTATTTTAGGGGATTTTATGTGGTTTCAGAGAAATCCATTGGATCACATGAGCATTCAGAAGATTTTAAAGCATTTTGATATGGAAATACTCTATTCTTTTCTCTGAAAGTCCATCCAATCCCTTCAAATAATTATAATTACTTTGAAAAAATTTTAAATTTATATAAATGCCTCCTTGGAATCATTTAAAATTTCTCTAATATTTTATTCTTGTTCGAATAAAATTTAACCCCTACTACGGTAAAACCCCTTGAAATTAATTAATTTTATTTTTATTGATAATTATCATAATATAATTTTTATTAATTAATTAATAAATATTCCGTGAAATGTTTAGGAAATAGAAATTTCAACAAGATCGTTCAAATCTTTTTTCAAATCAATGGGAGTCTTCTAAAATTGGTTAAAACCCATAAAAATCTGGCGAAATTACTTAAAATTATTTTATAGGCCATGCAGGCTGAAAAGTTCCTAAAAACCCATTTTTATGTTCTTGAATCGCTCAAAAACCTTAGAAACACTTTGGAATCCCTCAAAGTAACTTCCCATGCTTCCATAAGTGCTCCTACATCTTCTGAAATATTTTCAAATATTGAAATTTTTCCAAAATTCCACAACAATTTTTGTAATCTTTCAAGATTGTTTAAAATTAATTAAAATCGTTGAAATCTCTTGAAATATCTTGAAACTTCTTTAAATTAATAAGGAACTCCTTGAGATATTTGCAAATACCTTATTGTATAGCATTATCTATGATTAGAATATTTCATATAAAGGCTTTTTTCTTATCGACATGTGAAAAAATACCCCTTTTCTCCTTTTTTGATCTACTTTTTCTTATAAAGACTATTTTTTCTTTTCGATATGTAAAAAAGCAATGTTGATTCTCTCGCCTGTTTCTCCTCTTTAGCGTAAAATTATAATACCCTTTTTCCTTTTTCTGAGCTTCTTTTGCAATGCGATCCCTGATTTAGTTTTGAATTTTATATTCCTTTGTATAGTCAGTTATTATATAATGTTATTAAATAATTGTTTTTCTTTGCAGATGGAGGCTGTGCGACGAACCTGTGAAAGTTGACGTGAAAAATGGTGTTATGCACAGGCCTAGTCAAGATAGTGATGTAAGTGAAATTCTAGATTTTATTATTCTCATACGAAATTTTTCGTAAATCTCCCTTTTTAATGAAATTATTGAAAATTTTATAAAATAAGAGATATTTTCTTTAGCATAAAATTCTCTCTTGCGTGACAAAGTACTTTCCTTGATGATTTTTCAATCCTAAAGTGACCTCATTTAATGACATGAGAATTTTTTTTTCTTAGTTTGAAGACATGTCCGATGAATCGATTGCTTTGAGGCATGGAAGAAGCGAGAAGGAGGAAAATAAACGCTTTATGACATTTGCGAATGCACCAAATCAGTCTAGAATTCGGCACAGTCGACGAACTGATAGCAGAGCAGATAGCGGCGCTAACACACCAGGTAGCATTCAAAACATGTTTTATATACAAGTTATTCCAATGTTTATAATTATATAATTTTATAACTAGTTTTTGAGTTGTATTGTTTAGAAAGTGGGACAAAATGTAGTTCTCTTATTTGAATACTTCTTCGGATTCGACAAAAATCCATTCGTCTTGAACTTTAAATCATTCATAGTAAATTTGGAATATTTTTTAAGTATGAAAATTTCTTTTCAGATCCAATGTCTCCTCACGCAAGTGATTTTGGCGGCGATACCACGTCCCCTATTATATCACCACCTGCAACGCCATCAAATGTTCAAGATTTGGAGCATCAGCAAATGGATTCAAATCGACCTCCTCCTTTGCAACATGTCCTACGGCGACGAACGATTTCGTCACTAAGGTTGCCAAGAGAAGACCGAGAAAAGGAGAAGGAAAAAGATAAAGAGACTATAGCGCCTACTGCCGAAGAAGAAAAAGAGAAAGAGGTATTTTACATATAGCAAAATAAGAAATAATTACTCAGGTTGATGCAGGGTCTGGAAATTTTAGGAAAGGTGTGACATTCTGAAAAAAAAACTTGAAAGAGTCATTTTCTGAGCGATCATTTTTATTCTATCTCGAAACCTTGATCTTTTTTTTTTCATCTTAGCCAAACACTTTTTCACCGTTACAAGAAATTTACTCGTAACTCTTTTCAATTTTAATTTAGATTCCACCATACGAACCGAGAACGTTTCCATTATCAGAAGAGGTGTATGATAAAATGTTGGAAGTCATGCCGGAGGGACACTGGCAAACTTCTTCGGCTTCCGTATGTTCGAGAGAAGAAGATAAAGTGGACGACGTGAGTCTTGATCTATTGATTACCACAGAATTCTCTTCTTGTTTAATTTCTGCTAGCATAACTCATTTAGTTAATCATTTTCTTCGATTCCTGAATTTATTATTCTATTTATAAAAAAACAAAAGTTCATCCAACAAGTAGTCGAAAATCATGCGATCTCGTGTCTACCCCACGAATATTTTTAAATTCCTGGTTATTTTCCGGGCAAGTGTTACTTTTTCCCGGTCAATTCAAAAGAGCTTGAAAGATTCCACTGATATGAAACGCTTTTGGAAGATTTCTGAAAATTTTGGAGATCTCCAATTAGAAACAGAGGATTTATAAAAAGAATTCTGAATCATAATTAAAATTTTTTTCGAAAAACTCCTGTTCTATATCAAAAATTTCCTTTTCCAAGGCCAAGCACAATTCTTTGGAGAAACTTCCCGTCGTATAGTATGGATTAACCATTTTTACGGACATCCCGTGTTCGTGTTTAGAGGAGGAAAGTTCCAAATTTGGTAAACTTTAATTGGCAAGAGAAGAATCTTCTGATTTGAACAAATTATGATTCGGAACAGGAAAATTCAAAAGCAGACAGACTGACCTGTTACAGGGATTCTTTTTGTAAATTAATTCTTATATATCCGAATTAAACTTATTTTCTTAAATTTCCCGTTACATCTTCCGAGACAAAAGATCTGTTCCCAGTTGAAAATAATTAACATATTTATTAACATATTTTCGGGATTAATTAATTCTAGACTGAAAAGAGGAAATGCAAAATTGGTAGATGTAAATGTGTTTGTATGAATAAAATTGTTCCAACGTCAAAAATATTTGTTGGCTCTGAAAAGAGCCGTTTGTTCATGTCTTGAGATAGAGATTCATAAGTTGAGAACGGAAAATTTAATCAGAAACGCAGAAAGATATAAATCATAACACAGTTTCTTCAATAAAGGAAGCAAATACCAAGACTCATGTTTCTTTTGTTCCAAGCGTCTTTCTCTCTGTAACCTTTCTGTCGAAACCAATTGTTTCAGACGCATTTTTCGCACAGTTATCATTGTTTGCCATTCGCACTTGATTCTAGAAAGTGTTGTTTGGAACAAAACTTGCAGTCTGAGGTCTTGTTTTTGCATTTTGGAGCGAAGTTTCTTCTTGTCTCGAAGGCGCCTGATCCACTTGAAAGTTTCCTGGATTTTGTGCATATCTTCGTTGATATCAGTAGTGGCCATTTTGTAGTTTTTGAAGAATGATTTAACTTCTGTTCCACCCTCCAGAGAATGAACCTGGGTAACTAGCGCGATGCAAGTTCAGCAAGCTTTATAATGCACAAAACGATTAATCATTACCGAGATATCCACTCCGTTGAGGCTGGAGCCAATCAGAATGGAAAGTAAGATTCTCTTCAAATTGTCGAATACGCCATCTGGTGAGAAAAATGTGTATGATAATGTTTTGTGCATTTTATTACAAAGATTGTTGAAAACTTTTTCTGAAGATACAAATATTTTTGAAAACAAATTATGATGAAACGTTGAAGAAAGTAAAAACACTCTCATATTATAGTGCGTCGTAACTTACACCAATAGATAATTCAGAAAAAAACATGTTTTCACGTGAACCAAATTGTTTCCTCGTTGAAAATAGTTGTTGGCCCTTAAAAGGGCCGATTATCACTTGCCCTCCACTCTATTCTAGATCTAGAAGGTAACTTTTACCCTGAGACCTTGTTGCTCTCTTGTTCTCCGTCTTCTCGGGCAGCGACATCGTCGCCTTCTTCAAAGATGTGGCCAAGAGGATCTGTACCCGATAATCTTTTCTCGTCCGTGCAAATTTTCGCAATTTGCTTCCAAGGATCTTTAGCCATTTCTTATGTGCCTTTAGAGTACTGTTCTTCTTGACGTAAAGCGGCGAGAGTTTAATCTTCTTATATTGTTTCTTAATTTGCTCGTACATGTTGACTGATGAATCGGTTGAATGACCAAAGGGATAATGCCCGTTTCGGAAGTTGTCCATCCTTTTATGGTGGCCATCCCCACCTTTCCGGTTTTCGAAATCCTTTCCATGGGAGACTGGTCCAATCAGTGTTAAGCTCCTCCCCACTCACGTTCCAATCAAATTCCTACGAGTGTATTAGAGTCAAATTATGCACAGATAAATAATATTATATCTTCAAGAATCATAACAGAAATTTATGACATTAGAAAACAAGACTTTTTGAAAGACATTCTTTCCGAAAGACATTCTTTTCGATTTCCTTAACGATTCAATTGATTCTTGAATTTCTTACCACAAAAAGACGAAATTTCAAATAAATTGTTTACTTTTCAACATAATAGTCTAATTTTAAACTAAAATCATGGATCTTAAATCAAAGAGATACATTTTCAGCGAAGTAGTTTAACCTTCAATGAAGTAGCTGAATTTCCAATCCAACAAGATCAATTCCAAACCAAAAAATGAATAATTGATATTTCGATTAGTAAAGTTTTTTATTCTTAATATAAAACAGTGAAGTTCAAGCGCGGGAGACAAATTTCCAAAAGAACATTATTAACGAAAAGAAAGGATATTTCCATTGAAAGATATAAATTTTCAACCAAAGAAATAAATCATTTACCGAATAATGATTTTTCAAGTACAAAAATGAAATTTCTAACCTCAAATTAGTTCTCGAGAAAGCACGGAACTACCAAATTTTCATTTGAAGAAATTATTTCTAACCAACAAAAAAACTGCGCATCCACAAAATACTTGAATTTTCAACTACAGACAAAGCTTTAACCAAAAAATTAATTGTTTACATAATAGTTCAACATTAAACAAATTAGCTGAATTTCCAACCAAACAACATAAATTCTCAACGAAAAATATAATATTTGATATTGCAACTGAGAAAGCTTTGAATTCTAAACCACAAAATACCATTCTTCAAAGACCATTCTCAATGAAAATAGAATAATTTCTAACCAAGCAGCCAAAAAGAAGATTTTTCTACGAAACAGTTGAACCTTCCACCTGAAAATATGAATTATCAATCAAATAATAGAATTTATTATTGAAAAAAGATTCTCAGCCAAAAATATAATAGCTACTTTTCAAAAAAAAATAGTTGTATTTTCATGATATTATTACTTTCGTAAATATTGTTTTTTTCAAGTTTTCTTTCTGCTTTCTGCTGTTCTCAAATAGTTTGAATTTCTGAGAGCTTTTAACTGATGAAAATATGTTAGAACAAAATTTTAAAGACCAAGTAAACCGAAAAAGAAGAGTTTGGTTTCTCAAAAAGTCGCTTTTGTGCTCACAGTTTCATTCTCTCTAGCTTACATACTTATAAATTACATCTCATTAAATTCAAACATGAGCATTTTTCAATTCTGTTTATCTAT
The DNA here is from genome assembly GCA_011762715.2 of Neuroterus valhalla. Taxonomy (NCBI): domain Eukaryota; kingdom Metazoa; phylum Arthropoda; class Insecta; order Hymenoptera; family Cynipidae; genus Neuroterus; species Neuroterus valhalla. Next base: position 7,719 of record WSXT02200430.1, on the reverse strand, counting down.
TTTCAAATCTTAGATCCCTTTTTATTTTGTTCCTGTTGTATTTTTGTCAGGAAACACTATACAATATAAAAGATTCTTGATAATAAATGAAACGCCCTCCTAACCCTCTTTTCTTTGAAAATTCCTTTTTTTTCTCCTAAAAATTGAACTGCTGAACCGCTGGGGTCCCTGAACAAAAACAATTTTATTTCTCCGGAAAATTCAGTTCAATATCTTTTTCTGGGCTTTATTCATATCTTGCTGCATTCTAAACAAAAATTGGTAGCCTCTATTCAAAAAAATTAATAATGGATCATTTCAAAAACGGCCCAGGCGAGCAAGAAAAACAGTCTTTGGGTTGAAGTAATTTTTGCCATAATGTGCCAATTGTAGAGATTTTACAAAAACGTCGCTGTTACGTTTTGTGTAATCGATAAGTAAAAGCATTTTTGTTGGTTATTAAATGTCGTTATTTATTCAAAACTGACAATATGAAGACTAATTTCTACGACACTTTCATTTTTAGAGAATATCCAGCCTTTATTTCGCTTCTTACATTTCATTTGTACTGTAAGAGGAAACATTGTTTCTTTTCATCTTGGATGTTTTGGAATTATTTTCCGATAAAAAATTAAACTTCTTGTCCATGTCGTCCTGCTACAAACGACGCTTTATATTTCGCAATTTTGCTTCCTTTTTTGGATAATCTGATTTTTTCTTTAAAGAGATCAAGATTCTTCTACAAAATTCTCTTTTCTAAATGAGAACAGGAACTCTTATGACCAAACATTATCCGATGTTCCAAATCGGAGTGCTAATTCTTTTTAAAAATTCTCTATTCCAAATCAGAAATCTTTTTCCAACATATTTTTAAATTTACTTGAAAAAATAAGAGTTGACCGGGAATTGAAAGTCATACGTCGGATAGACACCTTGATTTCAAGCCCTGTTTGAAACAAAATTAGCAAGTTAATCGCTACACAAAAGAAAATTATGTCTTGAATTTCTTTGTATAATTCTTGAAGAATTGATCGAAACTTCGAATTGCTTCGATTTCAAAAGTACATTCTTTCATTCAAGTATAAATTAGTTTGAAGAAAGTGAAAAATAATTCTCTTTTGCAGGAAATGGAAATTGAATCGCCAGAATCTGATTCAACGGAATCAGCGTATTGCGAAGTTGAAGGAGAGGATCCAAATGATCCCGAGTGGACAGTAGCAGACGACAGGGACACCGAAAAGGAAAGGATACGTCCTACAGCTAAAAGATAGGAAAAAATCCATTTCAATTGCAGTATATTCGCAAGATCGTTACTGTACGCGGATGTTACCTGTCAATTGTTAAATATACTTGTCGGTCAACTGACATGCACCTTATGTTAATGGTTGCGAATCTGTAAAGTGTATTATAAATATAAATTTTATATCTTCATTATGCTTCTTATATTAATGGGAACCTCATTTGCGTGTAACTACTTTGGCCAAAGCATTAAAGCTAGACGAGCGGTACACTTTTACTTACCATTATACGAAAAAAAAAGAAACACGTCGCTTCTTTCGCCGTTAAGGAGTATAAAAAAGCACCTATTCTTCTTCGAGCGCTAGAATCTCACCCCATTTTTTGTACAAAAAAAACATGTATTTATATTTTAGACTATTCACTACTTAAAATAAAAGTGCCAATTGAAATTTTTCTGTTACTTTTTTTTCTTCACTTTTTAAAATTGTTTATTCTTCAATTGTACAATGTACATTGCCTTTGGCGTGGTAAGTGATTATTTTTTTAAGAATCAGTAATCAGGAGGATCGATTGAGATCCTTTGTTTCATTGCGCTCCAGATGTACGTACGTAAACACTTTAAGTGTAACTTATCCATGATCTGCAGGTCCTCTTGTTTTATCAGTTTTACAAGTTGTGAATGTAAATTTTATGTATTGCGCGATACGCCGTTCCTGCGTACTACAATTTTCTTTTTATTATCAATGAAACTACATTGTCAAGCTTTTCTCGTTGATAATTTCTTCTGAACATTATATTTTATTAAGTTTTCATTCTCGACAGTATTAACAAAAGGTGATTTAAAAATCTAAAAAAAATGTGTAGTACATAACAAAATTACACGCAAAACATATAATTGTTGAAAATTATTGTACGCGATGAGTCTGTAAAAATAACCCTACGGGGATTTTGTAATTGCGAATTTGGTAGTCTGTCGCGAATTCCACTGAGTTTGTTGAGAGATGTTTAAGTTTGCAACACTATACGAACAAGAGAACGAAATTATTCAAAGAGATTGTAAAAGTCGAATCCACACGAGAAGTATGTTCGTCGGTTTCATTAATAGTACACGATTTTACCAAAGTCGTAAAATTGTAATGTTTGAAGCATGTTACCTTCAACGTTCTGTGATACTATATTTAACAAAAAAAGTCCTGAATAAAGCAGAAAACGAATTCACCAAGCCTAATTTCGTCATTTTTTATTATCGATTGTCGATGTGATCTCTCTTTTCATGGCCATTTTTTGCATTTGAATTCAGAATCGTAAAAAGAATTACTGTTTTGTAAAAGCGTTAATTCTATTCTAAATTTCCATCGCTTTCAATAGAAGAATCTACAATCAAAAATATTCACATAAGGGGTGTTGAATAAAACCAGGCACTAATCTCAAAATGCAATTGCCTCATTTTATTCCATAAATACAAGAATTCCATTTTTATTACAAAATTAGGGCCTACTCCTGTTTCGATTCAAGGATTTATGTGTAATAAAAAATTGGCTAATTTCAATACTATTCGTGTAAAAATATTGTTTTGAATGCCAAGCCGGGGATTCGGAAAAAGTTGAATGGAATAAAAATGAATTGAAATTATTTATTCTTAAATGATAAAAAAGATTAGCCAATTTTTCACTCCGAACGCAGACTTTATTCTAAACAGGAGTAATGGGGCGGAGCGGAAAAAACTTTCTTTTAAGTTGGAGAAAATCGGTCCTCATGTTCGCGCATCGAAGATATAGTTCGAAATAATTAAAGAAAGCGAATTCTTCGTTATTTTGGGACTAGATCAATTTTTTAATAGTGAAATTATTATTTTCAACTATGATTATTCTCCTAAAACTATGAACCAATTATTAATCCATAAAAATAGCGAATTGTCATTAAACTTGCAAAAAAAGGAGAATTTGTTTTCACTCGATTAAATGACATTTTTTTAAACTGGGAACAATTTTTGAATTGATGAGGAGGGTTATTGGAATTAAAACTCACACCAATTATCATCTCACGAAAGCTGTACAGCAATAAACAATCTGATACGTCGTGAATTGTCCATAAAATCAAATGGAATACATGAAATCATGACTTTCAATTATTTAAGACCGCTCTGTGTTGACTTGAACCCAAAAAGATGAATTTTAAACAAAAAATATTTTTTTAACCAAAATGACTTTTTTACCATAATCGATAAACTTTTAACCCGAAACAAATCCATTCAGAAAGATTAATTACAGCAAAAAAAGAAATTTTCCTATCAAATCGTTGAATTTTAAGAAAACAATTCAACTACAAAGTTGCATTTGCAACCAAACAGTTGAATTTCGACACTACCATGAAAGATTAAATTTTAACCCTCAAGGACAAATTTTCGACCCAAAAGGTGATTTTTTAATTTTTAGCTTTGAAACTCAATGTTTTTGTTAAAAACTAGTCTTTTTAGATTAAAAATTCAACTGGCTCCTAAAAAATTGTCTTTTTGACTTGCAAATGCATATTAGTCTGGTTGAAATTTGCTCATTTTCCTTAAAAGTCAAAAAATTTGGCTGAAATATCCTTTTTCTTGGTTGGAACTGATCTAAGCTGTTATAAAATTCATATTTTCGGGTAAAAATTCCCATTCTTCGGTTTAAAATTAATCCTTCTCATTTGAAAATAAATTTCTTCTAGTTTCATTCATTTTTTTATTTTGCTGGATAGTTGAACTATTTGGATTACAAAGCAACCGTTTGATTAAAAATAAATGATTTTTCCTAATTCGATTATTTGGTTGAAAATTATTATTTATGTTCTTAATTGATCTTATTGGGTCGAAAATTGATTTTTTATGTTGAGAAATTCATCTTCCTTGTTTGAAAATTACCACTTTTGTTCTAAATTTACCTTTTCGGGTTTCGAAGTCAACAAAAAACCGTCTCGAATAGTAAAAAATCATAATTCCGTATAATTCATGAGAAAATAAGTAAAAATTTAAAGCGTATAAGAATTGGTTTTATCGCTCTACAGCTTCTGTAGGATAATTGTAGCTGTAAGATTTATCGCTTTCCATCAATTGAAAAATCGTTACCAATAAAAAATGTCATATGATCAAGTAAAAACATAATTTTTCTCATTATTTTGAAGTTTGATAACAATTTACGATGTATATGAATTTTTTTATTGTAACATAGTATTCGGAGCATAATTAAAATTGTTCTTAAAAATTATCATCAAGAAATTTTTTTTTCTATTTAGAAATTGATTCCCTCCCAAAATAACAGAAGAAATCGTTATTATTCGTTATTTTAAGCTCTATCGTCAATGCGCGAAAATAAGATATTGATTTTTTTATCTGCAACTTTTTGTTGAGGGATCCAGGTATCAATCTACAACATTGGATTCCCTCCAAAATTGAAAATGGAACAAACTATTTTTCCGCTCCGCCCTTATTATTGAATGAAGATCCAATTTTTGTATTTATGGAGTAAGATAAGAAAATGAAAGTTTTGAGTCCAAGGCTTCGTTCCATCGCATTCAAGCCTTAACTTAAAAGTAACTTAATTCTGATATAAGGTAAAAAATAAACGACAGTTGGCATTCGGTAAAAAATATTTAATAAAAATTGTTAAAACTATGGATGTAAAAATAACTAAACCTTAACCAGTGCCAAATGAAACAGTCTGAGTTTCCAAAGTTTCCAAATTCACAAGAACGACAGTTTTCGTCGTGGAAAATCGTGGTACGCAGATCAGTCTCACAACCTGCCCATCATCTCCTAAAAATAGTTTAATACCAAATGGTTAATTTATTTATACAGAATATTATAAATAACTTTTTCGAAAAATATAATTCAAGGCGAACCTTTCCACAATTTAGTCTCGAACTTGCTCATATTTCCAGCAAAGTAAATATCAGGGCATTCTTTCATAATAAACAAATCCTTCTCGTTATACGGATAACAAGGCAAAGTATCTGGAGCAGTTGGACAAAAGTGTCTCCAGTCGAGAGTTTTTTCGAGGAATTCGATTGGGGAAGGACAATCCGCCCCGCTTACTTTAATCAAATCATCTATTGGTTGACCGCTCGTTCCAGAAATTATGCGATTTCCAAGCTTTCCAATCCAGGGATTTGTCGCTCCTTTTAGAGAATTGTATCTGAAATACATAGATCATAATCTTAAAGATGTAAATTTTGAAAGATTGTTGCAATGAAAGTTGTAAAATTCACGTTTCTTGTACTGCTAAATTGTTTTCATTGGAATAAACCTTCGAAAAGAATACATGAAAAATATGTATCACCATTTTTGATACTAGAAATCCTGATTGAATAGTGTTTGTTTGTTTTCAACAAATTAAAAAAGAAATTGATTCAAAGAAACATTAATTTTTTTCCAATCACTGGTAGACATCTTTCTTATAAACAATAAGTAGGAAAAACTATAACCATTTTTTTAAAAAGAACCAATACATACAATAAATATTATTTAAGGAAAAAGTATACAAGGATAAAAAAGTAACAAATTCATCAAATAGGAAAAATTTTGATATCCTATAATTTTGGTTGTAATTTAATTTTAAAACTTATTTGTAATAAAATTTCCATAATGGATCAAAAATAAAATGTTGATTTGATGTTTTTTCATTTTGTGGGTAAGAAACAAGAACTACTTAGAGACTCAAGGATAAAAAAAAATGATTCGCATATTCCATTGAGCCCACGAGTAATTGAAAATGCTCATTGATTTTTGCGAATATCAACAACAAAAATTTGACTTATGACCCTTTTCCCGATTTTTTTTCCAGAACGCTCGTATCAATAGAATAATTAAAAGTCCAATGAAAATAAATTTCATAGCCACTTACAACCAATAATTTTTATGGAAGTCAAAAAAACATGTTTCCCGGGCAATTTCGTCCGAATTTCGTATAATATTTTTTTTTGATCGTGACCAAATTTTACACAGTTGCTCTTTAGGTAAGAAGGAAAGGAACACAGTGTCTTCGATTTTCTGGAATTTGTATATTGCTCGACGCCCCACATATTTCGAAAAGAAGTCAAGCCTATTAATGGAAAAAAGTCAAAAGTTGACTTTTGACAAATTTTGCATTTTTCGACAAAAGAAATGTTCAGATAATTAACACGTTTTGGTCACTATAGAAAATATGACAGCAGGGTGTCTTCGTGAAGACATTTCAAGTTGATTCCGCAACAACAAAAAAATCAATGCTGTTCATAAAAAAATGGTTAAAAAATGCATTTTTTCATGAAAATTGTTAACAAAATTAACATTTTATGGACACAATTAAGAATATGATAGCGAGCCGTCTTTGGGAAACATTTTAAGTTGATTCCGCAGGAAAAATAAAGCCTCTTCATCCAAAAATGGTAAAAATCTGCATTTGATTATGAAATTTGTTCAAATAATCAACACTTTTTGATTACTATAGAAAATACAACAGCGAGGTTCCTTTGGCAAGACATTTCGAGTCGATTCCGCAGAAAAAATCTATCCTATTCATGTAAAAATTGTAAAATGTACATTTATCTACGAAAAATCATTTAAATAATCAACATTTCTTGTTTGCTATGAGGAATGTGATACAAGGAGGAAGGAGTCTTTGGCAAAAACATTTAAGTTGATTTCGCTAAGAAAAATAAGGCCTTCCCATAAAAAAATGGTCAAATTGAACATTTGTTGAAAAGAATCGTTTAAATAATTGGCAGTCATCAGCTTTTTTCAACTTATTGAAGGCGCACATCATTATCTGTAATTCATTATACAAAGGATATGGGTTAAAATAACTTAAGCATTGCAAGTCACGAAAGAATGGCTTTTGTTAATTGTTTTATAACATAATAAAAATTTTTTCTTGTTACTCTAAACCACTAGATATCATTGTCACTTATTTATTACATTAATTTATGACCTTTTCCAATTAATTTGAAGTCTTAGAAGAAATGGTATCACGGAAAAGTTGAGCAACAAAAAGTTGCAACTTTGTTGTTACAAATTTCTGTTGAGTCTAAATGAAATATCCGCAGTAACTCGTTATACCTGGAAGCATCATGTTCATCTAAAAAAATCGAAATCCGTTAAGAATTACACTGTCGGTCGATTTTTTTTCAAACAGGTGTTTTTTTTTCTTACTGTGTGCACTAGCACACAATACATCGCGATATTTGAGGAACAAAAAAAAAACATGTATAAAAGAAAATTATTTCATTGACCAGGGTTTTTCTCTAAAATGTACTAGGTATGAAAATTGAAAGTGGTATCTTATATTTTATTACTCTAATTCTAAGTTGATCTACTTGGTGGGTACCTATCACCACTACGTAGCGCGTCCCCAGGTTGCGGATAGAGGAAAGGCCCCCTGAGGTTAAACACCCCTGAGGTTAACTGCGAATACAGGAATAAGCAGTCGCGGACAGCCGATAGGAACCAGTCGTGGGTGTGGTGAGCCCACATTGGTATAAATATGTACACAA
>WSXT02200419.1:0-18783 GCA_011762715.2 Neuroterus valhalla | reverse complement strand
ACTGCGCTCAGGAGTTTCGGTTTTCTGCAGTTTTCCTCTCCTCTGACCAAATGTTCAGGCGAATGCGAGCGTTTTAATTAAAAAATCCGGCTGCAGACGGTAGCGGTTTTCAGAGATGAAAAATCCCACAGGATTGAGTACGTCACGCATTGCTTGGAGGCTTATTATGAGAGTTGGGGTTATTGGGGATTTTCAGGAAGGGATTTAAGTTGAAGGGTTCAATGTCTGACGATCTCCTATGGGAGGGGGGAATATAGATATGTAAAAACCCGAAAAGGGTATACATCGAGTAATAAATCTAATCTAAAATAAGGCTTAGTGCGGCTAAAACGAACGTAATAAGGTTTAGAAAGGGGGAAAGAAAGAAGCGAAAAATTGAAAGTGAAAAGGTGAAGAGTAAGAGGAAGTAAAAGAATTAAAATATAATGGATTTATCATGCATAATAATGAATACAGGACGCATATTATAGAAAGGATCAAGAAAACGGTAAAGATTGGGATGGGCGAATGGAGTTGTTTGATTCACTTACATGGTCGCTACTTCCCTCCATAAGGATGGGAGGAGAGGAAGGTGATAGCGAAGTTTCAGGAGAAATACATTAGAAGGACATGAGGAGTGGACTAGAGGACTTTGAGTTTGAGGGGGTCAAGAGATTGAGGGACAGAAAAAGAAAAAAAAAATATACTATGAAAAATTCAGGGAGGTGCATGAAGGTTTGAAAGGTGGGATGAGAGGAGAGGAAATTTCGGAAGGCTTCTGGATGAATAAGGGTTTGAGGCAGTTATACCCGCTTGGCCCAACACTTTTTGTAATTTTATCCGCTGTCATGGAGAGGAAGCAAGAGGAAGGAGTGAAAGAAAGAGAGAAGGTAGGAGGGGTTAAAGTTTCGTCACTCGCGCATAAAGATGGCATAGTGTTGCCGGCAAAAAGTGAGGGGGCCTAAGAAGAGATGATGGAGAGGTTGAAAATATATCTGTATGAGAGTCGTTTGGAGTTGAATGCGGAAAAGAAATTACATATGGTATTCACGAAAGTAGGCAAAAAGAATGGGGGATGGGAGTAGAAAGGGAAGTCAGTGCAGGAGGTAAAAGATTTCGTTTTCTATTCCGGAGGAATAAAGGATCCGGTGGTAATATAAGGGACAGAGTTAGGAGGGCAAATGTTGTGAGGGGGCACGTGTGAGGTTTGGGAAAGGAGTTGTTGCAGAAGACTCTGAAGGGAGGATGGTGCTGTTCGACTTGCTGATGATGAATGTGCTACTGAAAGTGGATAGAGTGGAGGCATGGGGCTGAGAGGAAAACGAGGAGGTAAATAGTGTACAGGAGGGGTATCTCGAGTGGACACCGGAGTTGACAAGGGGCGCATGTGATTATATTGTTAGGAGAGAGATGGGGGGAACGAGTTTAGAGATTTTAACAGCGAGCCGGGCGTGTAAATATGAAGAATATGTATGAGATGATTAAAAAGAACGGCCTGGAGAGAGAGGACAGAAAGAGAGGAGGGGAGAAGAAGTTCAAGGTGTAACAGGAACTATGAGTGGATTATGCTCAAGGAGAGAGCTCGATACTAATGCGAGAAAGGAGAGGAAGGAAGGGAGCTTTTATCAAGGATGAGATGTGGGAGCATGGAGGGTTTTAATAAGTCTGCCTTTCTGAAGATATGAGAGTGTGAGAATTGTGTTGTAAGGGGAAGGCAAAGGTGAAACACTAGTTGGAAGAATTTGAGGTTGAGGTAAGGAGTAGGGTAAAGATGGTGGTGGTATTGCATGAAAGAGGAGACAACAGAGCGGGTCGTTTGAAGTGTGAAAGGTGCTAGGTAAGACGAAGAAGAAGAGAAGAAAGGCGGAGGAGGAATGGAGAAGAAATGATATGCAAGGAGAAGAGTAAGTAGGAATAAGTCGATTAGAAATGATGTAAATAAGAGGTAAGAGATAGTTTATAACCGGCGAAGAAGAATTTGAAAATTTGGGGTTGACGAAAAGTAGTGGAAAGCGTACGAGGCGAAGCGAGGAAGGCGAGGCGATAAGAGCGAGCAAGCAGCGGATGTTGGTGTGAAAGGTGCGGAAAGATTTTTAATTCGAAGAAAAAATTTAAAAGTTTGTAAAACACGGTGGTGCAAGCAGGTTCATTTTTCAATAACAATAGGCTAAAGTATGAAAGTTTATCTATCTAGACTAAGAGTAATTCGAAAAAAAAGAGATAGAGAAATGCAGGGAATGAACGGGTGTAATAGGGGAATCAAGAAAGAAAAAATGGTATAAGGTTTCAAAAAGGAAAAGTGTGCCAAAATATATGAAAAGTGGATAGGGAGAAAGAGACGAACAAGAGCAGCTATATGAAGAATAAGGAAAATAGTAGGGAAGCGATTTATTGGGAGTAGGATTAAAGGAAAAAATCCAGAATATGTGGATGGGTATGATGAGACATGTGAGCATGTAAAGGATGGTTGTTTGAGGGAGAAGGACATGAAGAAAGGAGGAGGAGATTACGTTAAGGAAGTTTTAGAGGAAGAGTGAAACAGAATGGATGAAGAAGACAGAAAAAGCTAGAGGAGTGAAAAGAGGAGAATTAGGAAGTGTAGAGATAGGGGGAGAGAATGGAAAACTTGAGTAAAAAGGAAAGGAGGAGAAAAAGGAAAGAGAAGTTATACTTTTAAGGACAAGGAATGTTTATTATAAAATTAGAGAATAAATAAGAATAAGCTATGTAAGAGGGTTGTGATTAGGATGTGAAGGTGTAGAAGTTTTGTAAACGCGCAAGGGACACATAATTATTAATGGAGAAGACTAAGTGGAACCTACTTTCCCGTTGAATGTCGATTCTGTCCAGATTCCTTGTTTGCGGTGCTAAAATATTTTTCCTAATAAATAAATTGTCATATTATAATAATCATCAATTATTTACTCAGTTTTTTGCTCTTTAAATTCTATTCAAAATCCAAATTTTTTGAATATGAAATACTCGAACCTTCTTTGCTCAATACGTATTTGGTTTAGCAATAATTTTGATCCAGAAACCACAAAAATTATTTCGAAAAAGTAGAGGTTATTATCCCGAAGTGTCAAATGTCTCATTGTTATAAAAATAAAAGCTTCCTGAAAGGTTTGTTAAAAGATCTTGAAAAGTCATGAATTTTTCAAATGTTCTGGGGGAACTGGAATAAAAGACATCGAATTTGGAAAAAATTACTGACTATTCTTTTAGTCGCATCTTATTCAAATTCTTAAAAATCTGGTACGATTGCATTTTGTTTCTGAGAAATATTGTGTGATTATAATTCCAGAATTTTTTTGAATTCTGCAATAATATACGTGATAGATTTTCTTTTTAACTCAATAATTATTATGAGAGATATTTACAAATTTTAAAATTTAAAAATTATGGCAGTGTATGCACTGCCGAAACCGACAAAAAAGCTTATCGCTGTTACCAGCAAAAAGTCTCCTGCCGCTTTTTTTTCTAAAAACGTAATTGTGCGTGTTCATTATTATTGTTATAGTATACTGACTACTTAGCACTATATAATAAGGTACATGTATAATACTATGAGACATATTCTCGGATATAAATAGTTCCGAATATCCCTAAAACCTTTATTTTCTTGAACTTCTTATATTAATGTATTTTGGCGTGCTAATTACAGAAATCATGATAAATATTAGCGCTTTGATTTTCATTGTAAAACCATGGAAATAATGGGTTTCCACAATTATCTCGGGCACTGTTGGATATTTTGAAAAGTGAGCCGAACGAAAAATGTTGATCTAATCAAAGTACAAATTTTATGTGTATTTTGATTCACATTTTCGTGCCGAAAACGTCAGTATCCATGTGACCAATCATCAGTCCTTAGGAAAGGGTAGGGATGACCCAAATAATTTCTGTGACCAGTCACAGGAGTGTCTTTCCGCCCTCCAAAAGACTGGGGGAAAAGAGAAGGTGTGTGTGTGTGTGTGTGTGTGTGTGTGTGTGTGTGTGTGTGTGTGTGTGTGATGCACATTTTTTCCATGACCAGGCATAGGGGTGCCTTTTCGCTTCCATATAGGAGCGAGAAGGCCACATCACATAGTGGATGTAATAAATATATTGTAGGTAAATGTCACGTTGAACTTTTTTTTAAAAATTACCCACAGAAAACTTTTTTGGCGGTCCCGGTATTAAACTTTTTTGCTAGTACCGGCAGGAAACTTTTTCCCCGATACCACCATTATATTCTTCTGCGCTGATAAAAATATGAATATAACTGTAGAACTTCTGAAAATCGACAATAATTTGAAGGGAAATTGTTTTTGCAGATTCATGAATTAATTGAAAGTCGAGTATACTGACGTTTAGGCAAAATATGCCGGATTTTAATTTTCTCTTCCGGCATATTTTATCGTGTGCCTAAGTGGATACGAAAGAATATATTGTGGATTCAGAAGAATTTATTATGAATTCCGAACGATTTATTATGAATTCCGAAGAATTCTAGGATTATTGCGACGAGTTGAAGAATTTATGTTTGGAAATATATGTCGGATAATAGAAAAATAAAAGGAAGATCAGGGTGACAGATGGAGGTTATGTTTGACGTTTTTTTTGTGGCCAGTCATAAGGGTGCTTCCTCGCCCCCCCCCCCTTCCCCATGAGGCGTTGGGGAAGGAAAGAAATGTGTCCTTAATTATTTCTGTTACCTAAATTATGGAATTGGTGAAAGTTGTATAATTTTAACAAGAATTTAATTTATTTCTACAATAATAATATGGAAAAACTCCCTACAGCGGCCCGAAAAACACACAAACGTTTTTAAAACGTTTTTTGGCAAATCAAAAACGTTTGGAATTTTTTGTAAGAAAAACGTTTTGAAAACGTTGGATACTTCCGCTGATTTTTGAGACTCAAGTGAACAAAACTTTTCAAAAACGTTCTCGAAACTTTTGACCAATAAAATTTTGAGTGACTACAAATTCAACACGTATTTCAAATGATTTCAAAACATTTTTGAAGAAATTTGGTAAACGTTCGGAAAAAGTTTGAGAAACGTTTAAGAAGCGAAATTTTGAACGATCGAAAGTGCGACCGTATTCCAATCGTTTGATCAAAAAATTTATCCGATAGATGGCGTGTGATCTTTCTCGCAAGTGGCAGGAAACTATGGTGATTACTATATTCACGACTTTCAAACATATGTTTATAAGAAAGGACACGGACGAGTTACCATTATAAATTAGGGTATGGTCTAAACACCATTAAAAGTATATGAGCTACTGAAAAAAAATTTTATTTTTTGATCAAACGTCCTTCAAACCTTCTTAAAACGTTTCTTGAACGTTCCGAAAATGTTTTTCAAACGTTTGATAAATTTCATGCAAACGTTATAAAGACGTTAAGAAATTTAATCTGCTCAAATTTTGCTTCTTTTTATAACGTTCTCGAAACGTTTATAGAGAGTTTTGTTCAGACAAAGTATCGAAAATGTGCGGAAGTATCGGACGTTTTCGAAATGTTTCTTTCACGAAAATTTACAAACGTTTTAACGTTTGCCAGAAAACGTTTTCGAAACGTTTGCGAGACGTTCGGTGTTATCCGGAGGATAACTCCATACAGTGGATATTTACAAATAAAAGCAGAATGCCAAAACTATATTTAATTTACAGGTTCTGTATGATTACTGATAAAAATAAATCTCAAAACAGATTTACATGTTCTCATTAATTATAATGACCAATGTGACAATAATAAATAGTTTTCAACGAGATGAACTAACTTTATCGTGTAGGTTGGTAATTTTTTCGAAGTAAATAAAATACTCTCAGAACAATTTCCTTTAATAATATACATTCCTTGGTCATCAAACTATCATACTTCTAATCATAGAATCATATATTTAATCTCAGATAATTGTTAAAAGCATCTTTCTTGAGACTCTCCTTTTTCTGCTGTGGATTTTTAGTGAGAGATTATTGGAATCTTTCGAACTCAGGAGTTGGTAAATTCAATTTACCAATTTTTTCTAGTCACTGTAGGGAGTTTCCCCCTTAATCCACCCCGAGGTTTTATTCTTCCTTCAAGCACCTTGCAAATTAATTAATTATAAATTCCAAACGTTGGAAGAAGGAGCGTGAAAATTCTTGATGAAATAGATGTTTTGCTATGGGAGAAAAGTGTATTGGAACATTGAAAGAAAGTACGTGGAGGAAAAAAAATATATTGGAAAATAAAAAAAAAAGAAGAAAGAAAGAAGAAAGCGAAAAGTGGAAATAAAAGAAAAGCAATGATTATTGTCATATTGTAAAAGTACTATCACCGTATCGGTACGAAGAGCATCACCTTGTTGTAGCCTATACTTGTAGCAAATACCCGTTTCTTTGATCCTCATGTTTCTTTGATCTCCTGACACCCTCCCCAACCTCCGCCGCCTTCTCGGCCCGGCCGGCACTACACAAGTAACTCACAAAGTGCATACTGCCGTGCCGTCTAACAAAACAATTTTCAAGCCCCTCTTCTTCAATGTGTACCACAAGTATTGTCGTTGTCATTGTGTCAGTGTATTTGCCTCAAATAAAACCAAAGTCTCTCTATTGCCTTCCCTTATTCCTTTCCTTTCCTGTCCTTTCCTTTACTTTACTTTACTTTACTTCGCTTTAATTTTGCGGCCGCTTCATCGTCCTTTTCCGTTTGCGTTTACTTCCCGCGACTCGCGAAATGCTCCAACAATCCAAAAAATTTTCAGTAAAATTGAATTTTAGCTCCTTTCCGAAAAAGTAGGGTTAAAAAGAAAAGAGACTCCTAAATGGCTAATTTTTGGCCTTCCGATCAATAAAAAAGGAGGGGAACAAAGATTTCGAAGCATTTGCTTATAAAAAACAACAATGATGATATAACATAAGGCTTGAAAGTTCCCCGCATTTTGCGGCATCCCTATGACTGGTCACAGACCATGACTAGATTACTCATATGACTTTCACCAGTCATGCTGGTCATGCACTCTAAGCCCCTTGGACCGGGATTCCGGTCCAGCAATGACCAAAATAAATCTGGTCCATCGGACCGGAAACTTCCGTCCGAGCGGAATCTAAATTTTTCGGGATCCGAAATCTAGATTGCGCCTGTGTCGCGAACTAAAGCAAGGATGTCGATTTTTTAAGATACATTTTGATTCATGCATAAAACTGATCTTACAATTGTCCTGCGAAGCATCAACTCAATAGTTACTATTGAAAATGATTATTTATCAGAAACAAAGTGTCCAAAATTGAATTTTCATTGTACAGAGTGAAGAAGCATGTTATTCTTTGTTAAAACTGTTTTTTCTTGAAGAAACTATTATCTCACCATACCAAGTGAGGTTCAATCCATTGTGAGCTTAAATATACTTTAAATGATGTATAGAGTAAACAATCTGATTCAGAATATACATAGAATATGAGTAATAGCCGATGAGAACTAGAATATCAAATCTAACCTAACTTTAAGGTTATACATTTCTAGATATCGAATATTTCATGTGCAGATCGATACATAATGATTGCGAGATTATTTTTACGCCAATATAAGTTTATTCAATATTGTACTTTTCTGAAACTCACATGATTCACTGTAAAATAAATGTTTTGAGAAAAATCAGTTTTTACTGTTCATGTGGGTATTTTCACTGTAAATGATGAGAATTGTACACTTATTGTTTCAAACAGCAAAAAAAATAAATCGTGCATTGATTCTCAAGCACAAATTAAAATGCTTCT
This sequence comes from Neuroterus valhalla, assembly GCA_011762715.2. NCBI lineage: Eukaryota > Metazoa > Arthropoda > Insecta > Hymenoptera > Cynipidae > Neuroterus > Neuroterus valhalla. The sequence goes on along the minus strand of WSXT02200419.1, from coordinate 11,056 downwards.
TTCTGAAAATAGGAATTATTGTTTATTTCATTTATGAACAAATTTGGAAAAAATCGTGAAGATATTGTTACTAAAATAACACGCCATTAATTCAAAACGATTGTTTATAGTGTTCAATCAATAAATAAACATTCGTAAAACATAATCTTATAGGTAATCATAAATTAATAAATTGTTATTAACATTTGTATTTTTACAAAAAATTGTAGGTAATTTTTGAGTGGCTTCGAATAGTTATCAACCGATTCTCGCATTTAATCCAATCTCGAGTAACATAAAAACATATGAAGAGACAAAACGGAATATATTTCTCATTGTTATAAACAAATTTGATGAACAAATGGGCAGTTTGAGCAATTTTTGAGAGTTCAGTAATTTTTTTTTTCAAAGTATGTACTTTGTTAATCTTTCTAGTGATACTCTTCTCAATTATATTGTCATTTCATGATAAATTTGATTGTTATAAACAAATTTTATGACTAAATGCGCAATTGGAGCAATTTTTGAGTGTGTGAGGTACTTTTTCCAAACATGATTTTTTGGGCTTACCAATATTACATTAATACAGTTAGGTGTTATAATAGGATAAATATAAAAGGATCTCAGTTTTCTTTGACTAATTTTTCCAGAGCTTCTAGGTCTATATAATAGATTCGATAATGTTTTTGTTACGTTTTCTGGTATAAAATTCTCTAATGCGACGAACAACTTTATTTCGTGCTTTTTGAGTGTAAATAACTGCGAATCTGTTCATCAAATTTGTTTATAACAACCTAAAATTTGTCATGAAATTGCGACATAGTTTATTGCAACAACGCTGCCGAGTAAAACAAAGCAATTTCTAAAAAAAGTATTATTTGGACAGTTTGAATTTCCGGCGTTTTGAACATTCATGTTTCAAAATTCCAGGAATATAATATTTCTGAAGCATTGAAATTTCGGGAACTTTTGATTTTTGAGAATTTGAAGTATCAGATATTTAAATTTCGGTGACTTCATAATTTTGATAATTTGAAATTTCCTTATTATCTTCGTTTAGTTAAATCTTCCTGTAGAATATTCAATTCTTGTTAATGGACATTTTCAGCCGTTTTTTTGTTCATTATTTTACATTTCGAAAATTTTCTAATTTCTATTCCTTTATTTTTTTTCAATTTTTTCGTCCCGCAAATATATTTTGACGGGACGAATATAATAGCTAAATATATTTGAGCCATTTCTAAAATATATTTAAAAATATTTTTCCGGAATTAATAATATTTTGAACCATTTGAAAAAGATTTGCGTATAGATATTTCGAAAAATTTGAGGGCTTTCAACAAATTTTACCAGAATTAAAAAAATGCAAATCACCGAAGATTGAAATTGACAAAAACTCAAAAATTTCAGATATTCAAAATTCTGAAAATTATCAAATTCCTAAAATGGTATAATAATTACAAAAATGATATAATCACATAACGGAGATTCTCATTTTTCGGAAATTCCATTTTTTCGGATTTTCCAGTCGTCGCTTTTTTTATCTGATGGAATAATATTTAAATGAAAACAAAAATTTTTGGCAATTTGAATTTGGTCCTTTTTAAAATTCGTGTTTCCAAATTTCTATAATTATACAACTTCGAAAATTTGATATTTCGCGAATTTGACATTTTCGAAAATATTGAATTTCGAAAATTCACTGTTTTGGCAATTTCGATCATTTCCTTTTTGAGAATTTTTTCGGATTTAATTTGAATTTTAAACTTTCGGGGGTGGAAAATCTCGGCCTTTTTTAAATTTGTGTTTCAAAATTTCTCTAATTATATAACTTCGAAAATGTAATACTTCACGAATTTGCCATTTTCGAGAATATAAAATTTTGGGAATTTACTAATTTTGAGGATTTCGATAATCGTGTTCTGAAATTGAGATGATTACAACATTCTGGCGATGTTATATTTCGCTAACTTGAAATTTTCAATAATTTTAGATGTCTCAAATGAGAAATTTCGCGAAGTTGCAATTATTGGGAATCTGGTATTCTGATAGTTTTATGCTTTCGGATATTCCCATACGCGGGGATTTTTATTTTTACAGTTTCTAAGTATAATTATTCGGGCATTCAAAATTTCGTCGTTTTCGAAATTCTGATGATTACATAATTTGGAAAATATACGTTCTTGCAAAGTTGAAATTTTCAATTGTTTCAGTTTTCGGAAATAGGAGATTTCAAATTTCGCAAACTTGCAATTTTTGGGAGTGTGAAATTTCTGAAATTTACCTATTTTGTGAAGTTGAAATTTCAGTTGGTTTGTAGTTTTTTAAACTTATTTCCCAGCTTTTCTAGACTTTTCGTTTCTTGTAAATCCCAAAATTAAAGATATTAAAATATTTATGATATTTATAATAACTTCGCAGACATAACCTGTAAAACTTCTGAATTACACGTGACGATTTTACTAGATCTTTATTAAATTCATGACGCTATACAAAGTTTTGCTACAAAGTTATTTATAGCTACGGAAACAATGGATAATCTCCACAAATTTGTTGATTACACCTAACATTGAAATAGTAAATGAGTCGAATATAAAATGACCCAGGGTTCAGTAAATTCATAGGCCGGACCTGGAATCCACTTTGAACAAAACTTGGCTCAAAGATCGCTAGAGGGCGCGTCACTCGCGTGCTGCTCTCGCCCGAGGAGTGGACGGTTAAGCTCGTTCTCGTTTTCTAACAAGTGCACCGCGCCAGGAAGTATTTTCCAATTTTAATTCTTGAATTCGTGATCGTGCTCGTGAACGTGTTTGTGGATTTTTCACCTGATCCCCTTCACCCTAAAGTGCTCCCCTTCAGTGTTTTTACGTCTCTTCGAAATGTGCTCGCGGAGTGGTCTTTCCAGTTCGAACAAGAGTTGACACCTTCGCTAATGGGCCTTGATTTTCAGCCTCTCCACGAGAAGGGAGGACCCTCGTAAAAATTAAAAAAAAAACCGTCACAAGAAACCGGTGCCTTGAAAGGTCGATTTAGGGGTAAGTTCTGATAAAAACATTCTTGTCGTGTCTCCTCTCTTTTGGTCTTTGATTCTTGGATTGAGGGAGAGGAGAGGGAAACAAGTTTTCGTGGAAACGATATTTTAGTACAATTTTGTAGAATGTGGGGGTGTATTGAGTTGTTTTTTAGGGTGTAATTTTGTGTAGAGCTCAGGGGTCGTTTACACTTTGGGAGGGACGTTTTTCCAGCCAGACGTGCGGCTTTACGGTTGAAGACGTTTCACGCGTCTCTATGTGAGCTTCAGTTTTCTTTTCTTTTTTTTCCCTGACCTCCTATCCCTCGTGTTGGGCTTCTTAGTTTGCGATGCCAAAGAGGTTATGACTACTTATAGTAATTTAGAATTATCATTCTCATGAAAAACATTAATTCCTTCCCTTCTAACTGACTTAAAATTGAGGTATTTTGAATCATGAATCTTTCAAATTCAATCGAATATTCCAAAAAAGTTAAAAATAACATCTTCAACATTAGACATTTTCTCAATGAACGATTCAAAACTTTGTTTGAAATTGAATACTTTTTCGAACAGAATTGTGAAAATCAAACCTTCCTTATATAGAGGATTCATCTAGAATTAAAATATTTTACTTCAAATCGTTTGAAAATTATAAATGTCAAATTCTTTTTCATATTTTCAAAAATTCAACAATTCGGCCTTTTAGTGTGCAATGCCAGAGAGGTTATGGCTACTTACAATAATTTAAAATTGATTATCTTTCCTGTGCAAGACGTAAATCACTCATCCCTTCTAACTCTATAAAATTGAGGGAGTTTGAATTCTAAATCTTGCAAATTTAATTGCATATTCCAAAATTGTCCAAAATGAAATCTTGAAAATTAGCCATTTTCTCGAATAAATGACTTTTAAACTTCGTACAAAACTAAATGTTTTTTCAATTAGAGATTTCTAATGGAAATATTCCAAATATTGGAACCCATTACATGAATGAAAAATTAAAAAACAAATGAAATTGAACATTCAGACATCGGAAAATCAAACATCGCGAAATTATCAAAGCTTTTGGAATTCAATTCACCAATTAAAATATCGAGATTAGCAGCAGAAACCCTGTCCAATACTTTATTTTCTAGAATTGCGTCCACAGTGACTCATTATTCTCTTTGGAAGTTTCAACAAAATTAATGCAATTATAACGATCCATTGTTACATAATGAGATTTTATGATATCAGAATGTCGATTTGTTTGATTACAGAGTACAAGGGAGAATTTTGTGTACGTCAGTACGGTCTGTTGCTCCCCTGGGTTGAAGCTTTCTTGAATTATTTCGGAACGACACATCAACCCTTCTCTGATGAAGAAATTAGTATTGATTTATTTTCAGGTAGTACGTGGGATATAGAGACATGTAATTACAGTAATTACACGAATATGTGATATACTCTAACCTCGGAAGCATTTGCAGATAAAAGTTGGGAACATTTTAATTCAAATTATAACCCTTATATGCGATATTCAATTAAAAATAAATAAATTTGTTAAGCTATCTTTCTCGTAAGATGTGCGCCTATATTCGTTGAACCATATTTAACATGAATTTAAATAACTTGAAAATTGAATTAAAAAAAAAAAGAAGATTGAGAAATTATTAGAAAGAATTCTCGAGAGTGAGCTCTAGCTAAAACTTCTGAACAGGCACTAATGAGACTAGATCTTGAAATAATTCCATTTTTGATTAGACCAGATTAGATTATTTTTAACCGGAAAAAATAAAAACGTATTTTCAACCAAATATTCCAATTTTCAACCTAAAAATATCTGTTTTTAATCTAGAAAAGTCATGAAATTCTTAGAAGAGACTGATAAACCCGGAAGTGTCGTGGAATCCCTAAAAAATAGCAAATTCTATGTTCGGCAATCGATACGAAGTGATTGTTTTCACGTTCAAACGATTTGAACATGTGCGGGAAGATGGATCTCAGTAAAAAAGATGAATTATTAACCAAGGAAAATTGTTCAGTCTATAAGAACACAGAATTCAACCAAATTGTTGAATTTCCAACCCAAAATTATGAATGTCCAACAAAAAAGATTGTTTTCGAAAAGATAGATGAACATTCAGTCAAATAAGTATGTTGTTTGCAAACGAGTTGGATTTTCAAATAAAATAGAAAAATTTTTGTGCAAAACCATAGGATTTTTAACCCAAAAATATGAGTTTTTAACAAAAAACCTTTGTTTTCAACAAAACAGATTAATTTTTGAATAAAATAATTATATTTTTAACAAGCGATTCGATTTTTCAGACAAAAAAGTTTCTCTAGCCCAGCAGAACACAAATTCCACCGTGATTGTTGAATTTTCACCTGAAGAAGATGAAGTTTCTGCCGAAAGAAGATGAAATTTCTATCAAAAGAGAAGAATGTTCTACAAAAAAAATCAGATATTCAATCCGCAAATAAGAATTTTCAACAAGAAAGGTCCTTCGTCACAGAAAAAGATCACTTACTTACCCTAATGCTTGCATTTCCAATCCAAAAAGATATTTTTGTCAAGGAAACAAATTTAATCACAATTGTTGGATTTGAGAAAAAGAGGCATTTTCAACTTAAAAGGCGGATTTTCCTCAAAACGCTTGAATTTTCAATTCAAAAATATTTATTATTCCGATCAAGAAAGCTAATTTTAAACCAAATCTTTCAACTTAAAAAAGCACATAATTTTCAACCAAATAGTGAATTTTCAACAAGAGATTTGAATTTTTATCCAAGAACAAAACAAAGACCAACCTTATAGTTGAATTTTCAACCCGCAATTATGAATTCTTCACTAAACAATCGAATTTTAATCAAAAAGCCTGTCTAAAATTGAGCTTAAGGCTTGATTAGACGTCCGTAGATTGTATAGTCACAAAGAATGGAAAATCTTAAATTATTCGCCTTTTTTCCTCTCTTCGAAAATTCTTGTTTTTCTTGTTTTCAAGATTTCCTTTCTATTTTTTTCGCTTAAAAGCGAGCTGAATGGATAGAACTCAATGTGTAGATCCAACAATTTATCGTTAAAAGTAAATTTTTGTTTGTTAAAATCTACTGTCATATTTTTGGTTCGAATTTATCTCGTTTGTTTGAAAGTTCTACTTTTTGGTGAGAAATTTGATTCTTTTTTTTGTTGGGAATGTAACTACATATTTTGTTGGAAATTAGTTTTTCTCCATTGAGAATGAAATTTTCAAAATGAAAATGTACCTTTTAAATTTTCGGATGAGAATTTATACTTTCAAGTAAGAAATAATCTCATCTTGTCCAAAGTGTTGTTAAAAATTCATTTTTTTCTGATACTTCGCCATCTTGCATACTTGAAACTACATCTTTCTGGTTAAAAATTCAACTATTCTCTAATTGCTATTTATTGAAGTCCAATAGTTTTTTTTGTTGGAAATATGTTATCTCTTTGGTTGAGATTAATTCCTCCAACTGAGAATCTAATTATCCTATTTTTGGATGGAGAATTCATTAAAAATTAATCTGTTATGGTTGAGGATTTGACTGCTTTGTTAAAAATTTGTTCTTTCTGGTGAAATGTAACAATTTTTGTTTCAAAATGAAAATATTCCTGTGTTAAAATATCAACTAATATATTTTTTGTTGAGAATTAATCTCTTTTGGTTGATAGTCAACAAATTGGTTTCAAGTCAAATTTTTAAATTGAGAATTCAACAATTCCATTTTTCTTGTTTTTAAATTGTCTTTTCCGGGTCAAACTTTCCTTTTGAAAATTCGTCTTTTTGTGTAGGAAATTAAATTAAATTAAAGAAAAACTCTATTAGAACTAAAATTTTCTTTCAAAAGATATTTCTTTGACTGATAGTCAATAAATATATTACTCTTTCATTCAATGAAATTTTCTTTGAATCAAAGAATATTTTTTGGTTACAGACTGATGCTGTTTAATTAAGAATTCAATTATTAGATTGCAAATTTACCTCTTGGTTTTTAAAACTCTTTTTCATCTGAAAACTAAACTATATGTGTATTCCATTTTTGATTGAAAATGTATCTCTTGTAAGCAGAAAATTAAAGTATTTGGTCATAAATGTTAAAAGATGGAGTTGTATCGAACCTCAGTTGAAATAATATTTGTATGTTGTTGATCCAATTGGCTTTAGGGTCATATAAGAATTGAACCAACAATTTTTGTACCTAAATTTCAGAAATAAATCACTGATGAGGGCGCATCACAGAGGCCGAAACTTCTGATTCAATGAAAAATTAATTTCAATTCTTATATGACCCTAAAGTCAATTTTACCTTCAGCATACAAATATTATTTGGTCATAAATCATGTAGTTTTTTTTAATTCATATTTTTAATTAAGAATTCAACTACCTCTTTCTTATTGGATTCAACGCGTGTAAAATTCGTTTTATTGCTGTTAGAAATTATTTTTCCAAATTGAAAATTTATTTATCACAATATTGGTTCAAAATGTAGCTTTTTTAGTGGAACACATATTTTTGTTGAATGGAAATTCATTTTTTTTTTTTTATAAATTTATCTTTTCCGGTTTGGGAGTCAGGTTTTTTTCCAAAATATTCGCCTTTTAAGCTCGAAAGCTCGTCTTTTTGGGTAGAAAAGTATTCTCTATTGTGGAAATTCATTTACTTGGTTGAAGATTCAACTATTTTGTTAATAAATCTTTGTTTTTCAGCGAATTCAACTAATTGAAAAAAACGTTCCCTTTCTGTTAAAAAGTAGGAGAAGGTTGTCAAGGTTGGACCATCGGTCTTTTTCGTATTTATCTACCGACACTTATGAGCTAGCTGAAAGTTCGTCATTGTTCTCTCAAAAAGTCGAATAAGTTGTATCCGAAGCATGGAACCCCCAAAGTAAGAATTTTTCTGTGTTGTGTTCTTCATAATCAACAACGTATTATACGGGTTGCTCCGTTATATAACTTGTTTCGCTGCGATGTGTCTCAATGTAAAATAATGCATGTTGTCAATGTTGGACCACCCATTTTTTATTTGATTTTTGTTTAAGGGAGGGGTAAGGTTTTCAGTTAAAAAAAAAACACTTTTTGTGAATTTTTCTTGAAATTACGGATTGATCAAATTTATTCAAACCTTTTGTACCTTATAAAGTATAATTTCAGCAATATTCTGTAATTTTTTCATGTGGAAATATTGAAAAACAAGCCGGTGACAGAGCTTGCCCTAGAACGTCTTAGAGAAAAAACAAGTTGCGGTGTTCACTATATCTCGGTCGTTAATTATATGAATTCGAAAATCATTTAAATTCAGTCAAAGTATCATCGAATTCTCCCCCAACGTTCTATGATTACATTTTTTCTCATTCCAAAATTTTTGGTGGCCATCTTAAGTGTAAACTGCTATTTTTCACGAAAAATTATGCCATTTTGTGGGTGAGGAACCCCCATAATGCCAAAAAAAAAGATTGTATCTAAACGTTGGGGGGAGGCATTTTTATTATAGAAAATGTGTACCAAGTTTGAAATGGATCGGTCAAGTTGTTTCCAAATGGCAGTGAACACGGACTTTGAAAAAGTCGTTTTGAGAAAAACGCGTTTGAATTAGGCCTCTTTTTGATCTGTACAAATAAGTTCTTGCACTTTTTCGGCCATCTCTCGAAATTTTACATAATCTCGGCATTTTTTTTATAAAAAATTTCTTGACTAAATTCTGAAATCACAAACGCAAGATCGAACGTACGGCAAACTGACGTTCGGAAGGGTTAAAGGACAGGAGACTAACTATACAATTCCTTCAAGAGTTTTGCTCAGATCGACTTAAAATTTTGGGTATATATTTTTGAAATGTTTAAAAATACGATAAGACCGAAAAAAAAATTTGATTTTTCGGAAGTAAACATCGTTTAACTGTATAGTAACCCTAAACTAAAGCGAAAAAACGAATTCTGATTGATGAATTGATCCATTTTTAATTTATGACAGGGAACTTTACTACCATTTTTTTTTTGAATTGCGCATTATATTTTGTTTTCTTGATTTAAGAAACTTCAGCCCTGAGTCAAATAATTTTTATTCGTGTAACCTTACTTTTTGCGATATTGAAGTGCAAGAATTAGTTTTTCAACATAAGATATGGACTCACGTTAAAACCATGTCCAACCTTGATAACCTTCCCCTAATTTTGTAACTGGAAAGAAAACTCTTCCAGCTTTGGTAAACTTATATTTTAGTTGAAAATGCAACTATTTATTTCGAAATTCATGTATTTTTTTGGAAATCATATTATCATAAATCATAAATTTTGTTAAAGTCATTTTTTTTTTAGTTTTGGATTGAAAATCATCTTTTACGGTAGAAACATTGTCTTCCTTTTTTAAATTGAACTGTCCTCTCAGAAAATTCGTCTTTTTGGCTTGGAAAATCAACTTTTTTTTGTTCGAAATTGGTTTCTTTTGCTTAAAAGTTCAACTTTTCGGCTAAAAATTAATTTTTTTCTGATGAAAATTTCCAATTCAGTTTTTTTTCAATGAATTACTTTTACTATGTACATGCGCTTGTTCTACTCTTTTGTTTATATCATTTGCAGAACGTAAGTGGTGTAACTGGTCTCGCGATTCAATCAAAGCATACAAATTTTCAATTTAATTTTCCACCCTAACGCGTAATCTCACATTAATATAAATATAATGACTGCAGGCATGGATTTCAATTAGCGTTCCCGCCAGCCTTCCCTCAAACAGAAAATTAAAGGGTTACTGTATTTTTTCTCCTATGTGTGTAAAACGTATAAGTTTTCTCAATAAAATCACATTTCGCTCAGTCGAAAGTAAAAGTTGAAACTTGTTGAATTTATTTGCTGGTAATTTATTGAAATCTACTATTGTTCTTTGGGTTGATGAAATTCCCAAAAATATTGAACTCTTCCAATTCAGGGTAAAATTGGCAACTTAGGAAATAATTGAACATATTATCAATAATAATATTGAAATAAGAAGGATTCTTTGCCTAAACAAAATAAACCGAAATTCAAGGCATCAGAAAACAAGGAACTTGGAAAGAGATTCTGTATGGTGATACCAATTATTCAACCAAATAGTTGAATTTTCAACTATAAAGGTTTATTTTCTACTGAAAAAGTCGAACTTTAAACGAAAAATCCGATTTTTCAACTAAATAATTGACAGTTGCATTTCCAAGACACAAACGCGAAGTATCTACAAAGCCATGAAATTTTTAATACGAAAATATGGATTTTGAACTAAAAACCAACCGAAATAGTTAATTTTTCATCAAATATTACGATTCTCAGAAAATTAGTTGGTTTTTGGACCTGGAAAGACGAATTTTTAATAAAAAAAATAACACTTTGCAAAATTCTCAAATTTATACACAGAAATTTTTCATTTCAACTAAAAAATGGAGAAATGAATTTTGTGACCAATGAAGGTGGATTTTCAATTGAACTGTTGCATTTTCAACCAAAAAAGTTTTCAATATTATATCATACACTCCATTCCAGCACAAAATAGGAATTTTTTGAGAATCCATAATAGGAAAAGTTCAATTTTTCATGAAACAGTGGCATTTCTAATTGTAAGGACGAATTTTCAAGAAAATATTGAAATTTTTACCAAACAGATAAATCTTCAAACCAAAAAATTTGACTTTTTAAACAAAATTTTCTAATTATCTACTAAATATGATCAAGTCCTAATCAAAAATAAATTGAGTAAATTTGCAGTTGGGAAATCCTCCCTCCAACTTAATAATATCGTTATTTAAAAAAATGTTGAAACTATGAAGATTCCCAGTTTCCATTCAGAAGCAAAGTGAAATACCAAAAATTTTCCCCTTCAGCTCAATAAAACTAAAAAATTCAGCATTTTCTCTGTCTAATCAAAAAATGGTAGAGGAAATGAAAAGTGTTCCCATCCAGATTTATGAAAAAGTAGAGAGTTAAAAACTCTCTCTTTCCAATTCAATCAAAATTTTAGGGATAGATAGAATTCACTGTTTTGATTCAGAAATTTTTTTCTAAATCCCCCTTCCGACACGATATTATTATTGCATAT
>WSXT02200408.1:0-18783 GCA_011762715.2 Neuroterus valhalla | reverse complement strand
GAAGTTTTTTTTCGGTCCCGGAGCACTTCGAATGATCGAGGTTTTACTGTATTCATTTTTACAAAAAATGTTCTTATTTCCACTGAATTAACTGAATTTTCAACCAAAGAGATCATAATTATCAATAAAAAATAGTTCAATTCCAGCAAAAAAGACGATATTTCAACCACGTGCTTATTTAATCCCAATGTTCTAGAGCTCATTTTTTTCCTTGAAGGAATCTCTAAAAAAATCTCTTTGGTACGTTTCAATTTAGAACAATGATATTCATTAATACTATTGTTTATGAAATTAGGGATCGTATGATTTCTAGATACAATTTTTGAAATAAAAATTTATCAAAGAGGTTTATACAGAATCTTTCGAAGAATAAAACGAGCCCTACAACATTAGGAATAAATAAGAATGCGAACTTTCACAATTTTAACCTGAAACATTTTTCTCCAGAGTTCGTACTTTGCTCGAATTTTATACAAAATCCTTTACAATGCAGATTTTTGAGCTTGAAAAAACTTAAGTTTATCCTTCATCCCCTTTTTACCCCAAACTGAACTACAGAACCGCTATGATTTTTGTGATGAGTTAATCTGTCCTTTTAATATCTTCATTCATTTGAGAGGGTCGTGATTTTGTTAAGACCCACCCTTAAATCTATTTTATGAGAAGGTTCACCTCCATAACCCTTGAGAACAGCCTTTTTTCCAGTGCTTTCGATTTTTTCCTGAATTAATGAGTATGGAAGATTCGTGTCGACGACTACAGTTCCTCGCTCTAAGGAAATATCGACGTCCTTTACTCCCTCGATGTTGGACAAACTGTTTTTAACGGCATTCACGCAATTCTGGCACGTCATCTGCACTGCAAATTCGATCTGAAAATGAGGAATATCATTTGCAATTTTTATTTTTTTATTTTTCAAGATACCAAAAGAATGACATAAATTTTTTGCTAAGAATTTAAAGAAAATCCTTTTTTTCTCATTAAATGATACTTGCAAGAAATAGTAGTGCTAAAAGAATAAAAAAAATTATTACTACGTTGAAATTTCAACTCTGATCCATTCGATTTTCTTTCAAATTAATATATGAAAAACCAATACTTCAACCAAAAAATCCTTTCACCAAATGTGTGTTTGATTCTTAAAGGACTTCTCATTGTATCCAAGACATTTGTAATTTAATTTATCAACATTTTCATTTCTAAAATGTGCATGCTTATTGCAGATGCTTTCATAATTAGAATTTGAAATTCAAGAGTTTCCACTTTTTTTTTCACTTACTAAAGAGCTTCAGACTTTGAAGTTTTTATCTAACTGATGTTTTAAAATAATTTATGAGCTATAAGTTTTGTTCAATTTATAAACTTGTCAGTTAGAAATTTTCTAAATTATAAGATGGATGAACCGGAGGCTTCAAATTTGATAATTTCAGCTTTCGGATCATCGAGAAAGTCATCTCTTAAAAGAATGAGGAACATTTTCAATACGTGAAAATAAAAACATTCAAATTTATTTAAAAAACTGGATTCAAGGTAATAAAATCCTTCAATATTAAAATAATTTGAGCATATTTAAATATTTTAAGGATTGTGGCGCGGATTTTTTAATTTTATACGTTTCTATTTTAAAAATGTATTACAGTTTGAAAAATTATTTACAGTAATAAAACAGTAATGAATCTCTGCAACATTCAAATACATAAAAGTTCCAAGAAAGATCAATTCTTTCAACTAAAAGTTAAGAGTTCAATTTCTAATCTCTTAATTTCTAAGTTTACAAGAGTTGAAAAAATTACTTATACATATTATAAAGCAAAATGAGTAAAGTGTAAAAAAAAAAAATTCAAATGTCTAAGTTCGAATTCAAGACTAATTTTTGAATTTTCGATTTCAGAATTATTTAAACTAGTTCGAATTAAAAAAATGTCCTTTCGGAATTATGCAATTTTGAACGATTAAAAATTTGAAACCAAAAAGTTGTTTATTTTGTGTTGATCTTTGAACAATCAATCTCAAAACTAAATGCGCAAATGACGAATAATATAAAATAAATTTTTGTTTGATTAATTCCTCTTCGCTTTTGTGGTAAAGAATTTAGCCAACTCATTGTACTGTCACGCTGACTAATAATTAAAATTCAATTCCGAAAGTACCAGTTTTAGAAACATATACCTACTATTATTAAAATTATAAATAATCTTGATTTAATCAATAAATTCATACCTTTGCTGAAACCATCGCAGTAAAATTCTAAAGAATCAAATCCTGCTGAATCATGTGACTAATCACCAAATTCAAGAAAGCACACTATATCGATGATTTTCACTTCTATCTATTAGAGCTTCATAACTCCGTTCCAATACCTACACATGTAATAACTCTTTTCTCCCTTAGTTCCCTTAAATCTATCAAATAAAGAGTGAAAAACAAGAGGAAATATTTAACGCGGATAGAAAAGTGAGGTTATGTCTCCGCGAAACATAAATATTTCAAATCCACAATCTTAATCGACTAAATAACAATATGGTGGTGGTGATTCAAAGTACTATTAAGAATAAACTACACAGAATTTTTTAAAATCTGCACATTTTGTTGTTAATTATTGAGTAAAATCTCCATTAATGGGCAATTCGCATTTATGACAGTTACCGGTGCAACATATGATGGTGGGGGGAGTATTCATACAGGGTGTGATCGGTCAAATCTTCTTGGTTGAAAGTCCGTTGAAAGTTAAAGGTTTTTGCTTAAAAATTATTTTTTTATGGTTGAAAATTTTTGTATTCCGTGGAATATTGTTTTTTACAGTAGAAATTAAATCTTTTTCATCGAAAGTTCAACTACTTGGTCTGGAAGTGTAACTCTTACTTTGTTAAAAATTAATTATTTTGTTCGAAGATTATTGATTTTCAGCTGAAAATCCATCTCATTCTAATATTTTCTGGTAGGAGAATGTTATACTGACTTTTATTTTAGTGAATTTTTTTTGTTCAAAGGCGATAAAATTGACAATCATGTATAATTATTAAATTAGAAAATTGGCTTGAGTTGTACATATATCATAAACAGAGCTTCCGGAATTCCCAATTGAAATTCTAAGAGTTTGAATGTTAATAGTCCATGAATCGCATTCCTAAAATATAAAATCATATTTTCATTTCTATTAGAATGAATGCGTTCATTTGAGTCAATCGGATCTGAAAAAAGGCTTTTGGTTAATAACATAAATAACTCAGCATACGAAAAAAGATTCTTTTAATAATTTATTTTAATTTGCAGTTCAATGTCTTTCAACATTTTCCAAAGATTGTAAACCTTTTTTCCTATACTAGGCATTATCTTTGTCTAATACAAAATCACTTTTATTCACACGTTCAAACAATAGACGGCGACGCAACAAAAACTACAATAATTTAAACATGTAATTTTATGTAATAAAAATATCTTAGATCAGAGAAGAGGTAGATTGTCATATCAACGGATATTTTTGAAAAAAATAAATTTGTATCCCTTCAAATTTTCCTCACTACTGGGATGAAAAAATATTCGACCAGGAAAAACTTTTCGGTTGCTTTTTTCCGGTCTGCGCTCTTTCCTCCAAATTTTCCTTCTCTTCATTCCCATTTTTCTCAAGCTCTTCTTTCCTCGGCTCCTCAGAAAAATCTTCCTGTTCCTGAGTACTACCATATAAAAACGTTTTTAACCCTGCCATCTTACCTTTATTTTTTCTTAATCTTACTCCTTCTTTTTCCTCTGGATATTTCCGTATCGATTCCGGTCTTGCAAATAATCCCGGATTGGAAAGTGTTATCGTCTCAGCATCAGAAATATCATCATCATCCTCATTATTCTCAAAAGTCTTATCTTTTGTCTCAGGACTAGTTTCTACTCCCACCTTCAAATCAATATTTTCTTTTGCCTTTTTCCCAACATTTTCATGAGTACTCCTATCTATACTCCTTTCGTGCTTAATAACCACTACATCCGAATCTCGACGATTATTTGATGTAGGAGTATCAGGCGCACTTTCAAAATCGGTTTCTGAATCCTCATCCAGAAGTGCTGCCTTGGAAACGTCATCGAGTAAAGGACCCGATTCTTCCTCCGATGTATTTGAATTTTCCCATCGCTTTTTATTCTGTTTTTCTCGAATTTTTCCCTGAATTCTTCGAACTATCTCCTGACTTCCTTGAATTTTTTCCCGACCAGAAAGATTTCGCAGATTATTCTCCAAAGAGTCAACTGTTGAGTCCAAATTGTTGAGAATATCTTGAGTCCCACCTGAGGCACAAACCTCCATCGACGATTGCGTTGAAACGGGGAGAAATTGACTATTCTCGGGATTTTCAGAATCGTTGATACAATGACCTTGATTAATGGATTCTTCCTCCTGATTTTCAGAACTTCCAAAAATTGATTCATTCGAATCTTTCTCGTAAATTTGTGTAAAAACTGAAGGAATTTGAGAACAAAATTGAGCAGAATCTTGAGTGTTTTGGAGATTTGAAGATTGTTCCTCGGATAATTGAGAATCTCCCATTTCTTGAGGCTCTGGCTGAAGACAAATCTCATTCATTGAGAGTATTTGATCTTCAATTGCATCTTTATTTCTCAAACGTTTGCGTTCTGGATAATTGTCTTCACAATCGAGAGATAAATGACACCGTTTTCCATGTGTGATTTCTTCCTCAGATTGAGATTTTAGGGACGAGTTTCCAAGGTTTGGAATTTCATTTGTTTTTTTCACAACAATTTTCACTATTTTTGTTATCATTGGAGAGCGTTTCTCTTTTGATTCTGTCGATTTTTGTTTTCTGCTTTCTTCCTCTTCCCTTTCCTGAGCCTTCTTTTCTTGTTCAACTCTTTCTTGATACTCCTTTTCTATTTCTCTCAATTCTTGTTCTTTCTTTTTTAGTTCCTTTATCGCTTCTTGTTTCTTTCTTTCTAATGCCTCTATCGTATCTTGTTTCCTGTTCAATTTCTCCATCTCTATTCTATATATTTCCTCTTTCAATTCTTCTTCTATTTTTTCTCGCTCTTTCCTTTCAGATTCTCTCCTTTCTTGTTCCATTTTTTCCTGCTTTTTCTTCGCCAATTCTGCTTGTCTTTCTCGTTCCTTCCATTCTTCTTCCATTCTTTTTAATTCCTTCCTTTCCTCTTCTTCCCTCTTTTTCTTCGCCACTTCCTCCCTTCTTTCTTGTTCTATCCTTTCTAATTCCTTTTTTCTTTCTTCTTCCTTTTTTTTCTTTGATAATTCCTCTCTTCTTTCTTGCTCTATCCTTTCTAATTCCTTTTTTCTTTCTTCTTCCCTTTTTTTCTTTGCTAATTCCTCTCTTCTTTCTTGTTCCATCCGTTCTAATTCTTTTCTCCTTTCTTTCTCTTTCTTATCGAGCATAACTTGTTTTACTAAAGCGTTGATATCCGTTTCCTGAGACTGGTCTTCATCTACATCCATCTTTTCTGATTCCTTCCTACTTGATTTTTCCTTTGTTTGTACCTTATCTCCAACAGAAAGATGAACATTTATTTTCTCTTTCTTCTTTGCACTTTCATTATCCACTACGATGCTAACTCCCCTTTTTTCAAGATTTTCTATAAGCGGTGGTAAAGTGATAGCGAGCCGGGGTTTTTTGGGTGATGAACAATATTTGGAAGTCTCCGCCTGTCGCTTTTTCTCAGGATTTTCGATATTTTCCACTGGTTCCGCACTTCTTGAGGCCTGACAAGCTTCTACTGGATCTGGAAAAGAGCCAAGTCTCATTACTAGGAAGATTTTTTTCATAGATATAAGTGGTTCATAATTCTTGAAATCTGGTGTTCAAGCCTTCGTGAAATCTCTTAAAATCTATAAAATCTTCAAAAAACCTCTGTAAAATTTATTTGATCTCTGAACTCGACATTTGAATTCTCCTGTAACGTCCAAGATGGAAATTCAACTACAAAATTTTTGAAAATTGAATACAACCAAGAATCTGACGATCAAATCTGGAAAACAAACTCTTATATATTCATCCATTCAAATAAATAAAATAAAATAGAAAGAAAAAGGATGAAAGAAAAGAAGACAGCCATCAAATCCCCTTTCTTCTCCTTTCATCTCGTGTTTTCATATATTTTCTTTTTTTAACCACAATAAAAAAACATTTATATTTCGGAGGTTGCCTTCTGTTTCTGTCCTCTTTATTAATTGCGTTTGGGTTGTTTCATTTAGATGGAAACATTTAAGAGTGTGTTGTCTAGAACTTGATCGTTGAATTATTGGCTTTTTCAATTCCCGAAAACTGTAGGATTCAAAATTTCAAAACTGATTAAAGTTGTCAACATTTTTTCGAAATAAGTGATGAAAGTTTCATTTTTGAAAATGAGAAACAAAAATAACTTAATTATTAATGAAGAACTTTAATGAGCGAATTGTTCACAAATTCGTGTAATTTTTCCTTCAAAATATTGATTCAAAAAGAGTATTTACCGAATCTTGCTGCTGATTCTTTCGACGGAGAAGCTCTTGGTGAAGGATTAGTTGGTGGTGAAGTATCAGCGACTAGACGCTTTTGAAGAATCTCAATTCTGAAAGACGTGATATATTTTATATTGAAAACAACTTAAAACTATATCATATATGGGAAAACTTGTTTCTTTTTTTAAATCGAAGCAAAGTTTGCACTTACATAGGACAATTTTTTTCTCCAAAAAGCAACAAACTCATAGAACAGCCATAGTGGTGTCCTTCGTCTAATCTGAAACCAAGAAAAAATATGAATATAAATAAAAAATTTAATCTATTATCTCTTGTCGTGAGAAAACGAAATTAAAATAATTAATTTCTATTTCTGCACATTCTATGGATAATACACCTATATTTTCCGATGTCCAAAATTTTCTCTGACTGGAGGCAATCATCGATGAATTTAATATCATATGCTTCGGCAAAACCATCATGTGATTTCCGGGTCGTTAGAGAAAAAACATCATCTCCTGGTAAGGGTACGACATGCCCTCCATTTTGCTGAAAAAATTGAATTCAGTATTATCAAATCTAATTCTTGAGCGCATAATTAATATAATAATCTACAACTTCATTCATTATTTACTTTGCCAACATTAAAGCATGAAAATTCTACATTGTCGATTTGCAAGTTATTAATTTTACAATTTAGATTTAATAATTTTAATTTTAAGAATCATGATTTTTAATTTAAGAATCAATATTTTTAACGAATTAGTTTTATGATCCCAATTCGAGAATGCTTCAATTTTTGAACGTTATTTTGGATTGTTCAGTTTTTAACGCTTCAAGTTTAAATTCATCGATTTTGAAAGTTATAGAATAGAAAACATTTGATCTTTTACTTTTCAAAGTTCAACGGTGGGAATAATAGTATTTTTATGAATATATTTTTTTCAATGTCTTAGCTGAAAATTTTCCTATTTTTGGTTAAGAGATCTCAATAAATAAATAATTCAAAGTAACAAAAATTTGATTGGATGATTTCATGAATATATTAATTAAAAATGGAGTGTAAAAAATTAAAGGATTTACAATTGAAAAGCTGTTCAAAATAAATTAGGTAAAAATTGAACTATCTGAAATCGATAACTCAGTAGTTGAATAGTTTCTTCAATTTTGAATGGTTCAAATTTCAGAATTCTGAAATTCCATGTTAAACCTTGAATTTTCGATATTTTTCTTTCTTAAATTCGAATTTTGCAATCAAAATTGGGGTGCTTGAGTTTTGACAAGCATAAATAATTGATTTCGAAATTTCTAATTCCTAAGCGATTCCAATTCACTCCAAATAATTGAAATTTTTAAAGGGCGTGAGAAACTCTTGACAACTAAAAATGTTTGCAGTTACAAATAAATTTCGGATTTGTTAAATTTTCAACGTTGGGTGGTAAAGATTTTTCTCATTTTGATTGTTTCCTACTTATATTTTTTATTTCTAAGTTTTTTTCAGAATTATTCATTTTCAAAGGATCATAACATAACATTTTTTCATTTCGAACGTTAAATTTATTTTTTAACCAAGACAAGTTCGCCTCATCTATTTCAACGTCGAATAGCAATTTTTCAAATACAATAATAACTTAAAATAAAGGAATTTGAGAAGCTTTGACCTCAAAAGATTTAATTCATTTTTCAACTTAAAATTGTCAAATTTCAATTGCTTCGGGAATAAAATTATTGAAATTCCATTTTTAAAATTTATAATGCTTCCTTTTCGAACATTTTTAATTAAAAATTTACAATTTTTATTAATTTGAATCATAAATTATCAAATTTGGAAAATTCTACTCTCGAATTATTTAATCTCAAACTTTTTTGAATAGTCCTGTTTCCAAAATTTAAATCTTACAAATTGCATGTTTGAAATCATAATAAAGCTTTATTCAGAAATGATACAAGATCTTAAAAATTTGACGTAATCTAAAATTGTTTGATTTAAAAAGTTTCGAATTCAAAATCGTTCAACATATTTTTTTTTATATTCCAAAAGCTTTCCATTTGAAACGAATAAATAATAATTATTCCAACTATTTTTCGAGTTCATTATATTCAAATGTTAGTACAATCATGAATTTTTAAATTGTTTATATTTTTGATGTTAGGAAAAGGAAAACCATGGACGTGAAAGTGCGCTTCGCAAATGTGGATTTATTGCTTATTAGATAAGAATTTGAAAAATATTATTGCAATATTATACACTTTTTGGATAAAATTCTATATACTTGGTGGTGGAAAAAACTTCCAACAATTTTGAAGTAAAAAGTTATTTCCACGTGTCGCAAAACTTTAGACACTCCATATTTTTTACGCCGCAAAAAATTTTAAAGTTCAAATATTTAATACTGTAAACATGAAAAAGTTAATCAATTCTCGAAAAGACGGAAATAGTCCTTGGAACATAACCTCAAAATTCTGCGCCTTTTTTCAAAATACGTCGTAAGTCATTGATGCCTACTTTTTTGTATGAAGGTAACAAATTAATTTCAAAATTTTAGTTAGAATGAATACTAAATTACTAAAACTAAGTAACTGCTTACTCTGATCTTTGCCGAATATTCCTTTTGTTTGTTCGCGCTGAGGATACGATCAATATGAAACTTGAAGCAGAGGATACTATCAACTTGAAAGAGCTTCATTTTCTCCAGTTTCTTGTGCCGGTCACTAAAGGTTTTTTCATCTCATTACATCGTTATTAGCGAAAAAGAACTCATGTGAAATTTTGTTTACATTTGGACCAATTTCCATTCCCACGATTTTTCGGAACAAAGACGCAACAGACAGTGGTTGGTGTTGGTGGGTTGCGCGGGACTCCGCACGATTGCATGGAATGAAGAGTGAGGTTAGCTTCTTCTTTCGTAATCCTGTGAATTACAATGATTGTAACCGTTGAAATCTTACGAAAATATATACATTTTTAGTTCATATATCAATACATATGATAATTTCAATGCAAACATTGTCATATCACAGTACGACTTTCGGATAAATGAGAATATTCTATTAATTAATCATTTCGATAATTTGATTCGCCCGCGAAAACGCCTAGTGCCATCTGACGCAGAGAAAACCCCAATCCAAGCTCGAAAATGGCAGACAAGTCCATTTTGTGATTTTAATTTTTGACAGCGATCAGCTGTTCCGTCGCGTGGAATCGCTTGTCGTGGTCGCGAGGAAAATTAAAATATCATCAAACGAATTTTACTTTTCGGCGATCAAAATTCCATGTCAACATTAGTAAAATCTTTCCCACTGTTCATCAGTCTCTTGTGGGATTCCCAATGTCAAAAAGATGGAAGATCTTTGCTTACTTCGTTCTAACCTAGAAATAACAATGCAATAAACACCCAAATCACTAAACGTCAAATGGATATTATTTTCCCTGCAAAAAGTGAGTGCAAACTGTTAAAATGTATCTTTTGATGTTCTTATATAAACAGATCCTTATTCAATTTCGTGGAGCTATTCTTTCTATTTGTACTTTATAAATCTTATTCATTTTATTGTGATTCGACCTTATTAAGGAAGATGATTTTTTTTGTGTCGAATTTAGACAGATTTTGTTTTTCTTAATTAGAAAAAAATATTCAAAACTTTAGCGTTTGAATAAATTCAAGAACCCTTATTTCTTTTTTTCACATTTTTAATACGTTACTTATGGTTTCTCTAGCATTTATTCAAGCATTTGCAATAGAAATATTCTAATTTATTGTTATCATTTCAAAAAGTTTTGATTCTTTTCTAAAATTAGGATTTTTGTTTTCATATAACAGAAGTTTTGAAATTGTACAATGAAACTTCTGCATTAATTTGTTACTTTTTTCGGAAAGAACTGACAAATTTTATGCACAGGAAAACAGTAGAAATATCAAGATGAAGTCTGAGGAAATGCTTCGAAATATTTTTGGGAAGGATTGTTTAGATGTGTCAGATACGCTGAGTATCGGAAAAGTCAAAGAAGAGAACGCAACTCATTCCAGGTGCTTAAATTTTTCTTTTTATTGAATCATAATGATTGAATCACTATTTATTTATCGATAATTTCTATTATAAAAATCTTTTTTGATACAGAACACTGCACAGTTTGAGTTTGGCCGACGAATACATAAAGACTGCCCTCTCAGAAAAAGTGATTCCAGAAAGTAAAACAGATTTTCGAGAAGGTAGATTAGGACCAAAGCTTGTAAGGTTTGAACTCTCGAATCCACTTGGTCAATACTATTTATCACCTGATCGACTCAGCGTCAATTCTCAGGGAAACTTTAGTACAATTCGAGCGAACGCAGCAGTTTTTAAAGGAAAATGGATTTTCGAATTACAGCTTGGGACGAAAGGAATTATGCAAGTTGGTTGGGGAACTCCGAAGAGTAAATTTAATCACATCGCTGGTGTTGGTATGTTTACAATTTAAAATGTATCTTTATTTTATATAAAGAAGCTCCTAGGGGGATAACCGAATTCAGGTGTACACTGGATTCAAAGATTGCAGAGATTTTGAAAATTTCAAAAGATCTCAAACGATTTCACAAAGGTTTACAAAAGATATCAAAACTTTCCCGAAAGATATTACAAACATTCACAAAGTATTTCGAAGGCTTCACTCGAATTTCTAATTATTCACGAAGATTTGAAAGATTCCATAGAGATTTTAAAAGAATCTTGAGTTAAACAATGTCGTGTGAAAATTGTAACCGCACAAAAATATATTATGCTACTTAGATTTTTCAAGAAGATCTTTATACCAAGATGAATACCGTTAATATTTTAGATCAAATCAAAAAGGTATTGCAGAACATTTTCAAAAGACTTCAAAGCTTTAGAAAGATTTCAAAACCTCAAAAACTATTTTACAAAGATTTCTAAAAATGCATGAATGTGTTTCAAAGGACGAAACTCAACAAAATGTAATTTTCTACTTTTATGCTCAAAGCTGTGCAAACAAATATTTGTATCGAGATGAAAGTCGTGAGATAAACTAAATCAAATCAGGCAAAGATTTCAACAAATTTCGAAAGATACCAAAGGATATTGAAAATTACAAAATATTTGAAAAGTTTTTAAAGATCTCTCTGTTTTTGATAGATTTTGAAGTATTCCAGAATTTTCAAAAGATTTTAGAATTCAAAAGGTTTTAAGTATTTAAAGAAGATTTTAAAACCTATTTAAAAGTTTCGACAAAGATTTCGGAGGATTTAACAATTTTGCTTATAACTGTAAAAAACAAAAATGTAATTTACTACTTGTATGCTTCAAGCTATACTTTAACAAATTCTTTGTATGAAGAAGAATCCCGCAATATAAACTTAACCAAATCAAACAATGGTTCCGAAAATTCGAAAAGATTGTTAAAGATATACAAAATATTAGAAAGTTTTCTATATATTTCAAAAAGGTTCTGATTGTGAGAGATTTCAGAGTAAAACAAAGTTTTGAAAAGATTCTGAAAGATTTCACGAAGATTTACAAAAGATAGCAGAACTTTTTTGAAAGATTTCACAACGATTCACAAAAATTTTCAAAGATCTCACCTAATAATTTTTTAATTTTTATAAAATTATAAATATAAATAAATAAGTATATAAAATATAAATAAGTTTATAATTTTCCACAAAGATTTTGAAATGTTCTAGAGTTGAATAATTTTGTGCATAAATTGTAATCCTACAGAAATATATTATGCTGCTTTCATGCTTTCAGTTACGCTCTGAGAAAATCTTTGTAATAAGATGAAAACCGTAAAATAAACTCAATTGAGTCCAACAAATAATTTCTAGAAAATTCCAAAAATTCAAACAGATTTGCAGAAAATTCTTGAAAATTCCAAAGATTTGAAAATCTTAATGGAGATTTAACTAACACTTCTAACCCCCCAAAAAAATTAAATTGTCTATTTTTATGCTCAAGCTATGCTTCAAGAAAATCTTTTTATCAGAATGAGTATACTAGAATAAACGAAATGTAATAAAAAAAAAAAAAATTTGAAGGATTTAAAATATTTGAAAAGATTTTGAAATTCAAAATATTTACAAAATATTTCAAATTCTATTAAAAAGATTTCACGGAAATTTGAAATATGTCTAGAGACTCAACAATGCTGCTTAACAAGCTGTTACACGAAAAAAAACTAAAATCCAATTAACCAAACCATTCCCAGAGATTTGAGAAGATATCGAAAATTTAGAAAGATAAACAAAATCCTTAGCTTTGCTACACTATGTTTTGACATAGTTATCATAAATTCAGAAACATTTGAAGAATTTCTAGATAAATTTCTAAAAAAATGTAAAATCTTTCACGAAGGCTTGTTCACTAGATTTCAAAAGTTATCAACCCTTCGAGTAGTTCTATTAAATTGTGTGTTTAACATTAAAAATGTTTTAAGGTGACGATCCCAATTCCTACGCCTTCGACGGAAACCGGGTTAAAAAATGGAACGTGGCTCCAGAAAAATACGGGGAACCTTGGCTCTCAGGCGATATAATAGGCTGCGCCCTCGACATGGACGAGGGAACAATAGATTTTTACAGAAACGGAAGGCCACTGGGTCGAGCTTTCGAAAATGTTTCCATAGGTTCCGGAATCGCTTACTTTCCAACTGTTAGCCTCGCCCTCAGCGAAAATCTAACTGCAAATTTCGGATCTACTCCTTTACATTATCCAGTCCCAGGTTATCAGACTCTTCAAGCACCACCTCAGGAACATCTTGACAAGGCTGCCCTTCTGTTCAAGTGGTTCTCGAATCTAATAGAACAGATTCGCCACGTCAAGGAATCCGGAAACAAAACTTTCTCCGGGGACAAAACTATGAGCGTTCGAGCTTTTCTCGTCTGTCTCGCGAGATCGCTTATCAAAAATATTGGACCACTTTTAAGGTTGGAGGCCTTCCATAAACAACCTTAATCAATAATATTAATTATCAATAATATCAATAATAATTCAAAGTATTAAAGTATTTTCAACCAAAAAATTATATGTTAACGAAACAGATGCATTCAACAAAATAATTTAATTTTTAACAGCATGGTTGAATTTGTACCAACTGAAATTTCAATCTACAGAGAAGCGTTTCCAACATATTGGTCAAACTTTTAAACGAAGCAGATTGAATTCCAACCAAATAGTGAAACTTTGAAGCAAAAGAGAGAAATTTTGAACAGAAGAGTTCGCCTATTAACCAAATAGTTCATTTTTCGATAAGATTAGATGGCTTTCACAAAATGGTTTAGCATTCAACAAAATAATTTATTGTTTAACGACATGGTTTAATTTGTACCCTGATAGTTGATTTTCAACAAAATAATTGGATTTTTAACCAAACAAATGAAATTTTAATCTACAGAGAAGCATTTCCAACATATTCGTCAAACTTTTAAACGAAACTGATTGAATTTTAACTATAATTTTAACCAAATAATTGAACTCTTAGGCAACAAAGACTCATTTCTTTCAGCACAGATGAATTTTCAACAAAAAAGTTCATTTCTCAACAAGAAGGATGAATTTACTATCCAAAAGTACGAATTTTCAACAAGTAGTCAAATTTCGAAGCAAAGAGCTTAATCTTTGACCTACAGAGATGAGCCTTCAGCCAAAAAAAAAAGGATTTTCTACTATAAAAAGATTTTTCAGCAAATACTTTAATTTATAGCCAAATATTTGAATTTTCAAGAAAAAATGGATTAGTTGAATTTCCAGTTTAAAAACTTAATTTTTAGCAGAAGGAAACCAAATTTTGAGCCAGTGAAATCCATAAAAAAAAAAAAATTTTGACAAAGTATTTTAATCCTGAACCAAGTAAATGAGTTTCTAACGAAGAAGATTAATTTTTTACCCAGAAAGATGAATTACCATCAAGAGTTCAGTTCTCAGATGAAAGTACGATAATTTTCAAGCACTTAACTTTTATACCGGAAAATATGAATTTCAGACCTATAACTGATCGATTTCCTATCAAAAGTGGAATGCTTGAATATTCGGATAAGAAAATTATTTTCAACGAAATGAACGATGAATTTTCATCGAAATAATAAAATTTTTAACTGGAGAGGTAAATCTTGACATTAAATTTCCAACAGAGTAGTTCATCTTCCTCTTTTTCCATGTTTTTTTTTCATAATTCAAACTTTTTTTGTTAAATACAACCATTTGGTTTACAAATACTTTGAGTTTTATTTTTGAAGATTCACCCCTCTAATTGAAAATCTAACTTTTTAGTTGAGAATTCGTTTTTCATTTCGTTGGAAATTAATGTTTTATTCCTAAATTTACCTATTTTTTCCATTTTTGTTCTTTGGGACAAAATGTATCCTTTATAAGTTGGGAATTCAAGTATTTAGTAGAAAATTCGTTTATTCTGATGAAAACTTGCATTTTGATTGGAAATTCAATAATTTCAATAAAATCTTATCTCTTTTGTTCGAAAATTTGTACCGTTAGGTTGAAAATTCTTGTTTTGTTCCAAAAATTCAGATTTCTAGTAAAAAAGTTCATTATTTTGTTAGATCCATCTTTTTTGTTAAAAAAATCAATTGTTTTGCGAAAAATTTATCATTTGGATAGGACATTCATCTCTTATGATATAGGAGTCATTTCTTATGGTTAGAAATAAACTCTTTTGTTGCAAATTCAATTTTTTCAATTCATCGTTTGTCTGGGAATTCGACCATTTGGTTGCAAATTCAAATATTTGATTAGAAAGTCAACTATTTTGTTATAAATTCAATCATTTTGATAAAAATGATTGAAATTCAATAATTTCAATAAAATCTTATCTCTTTTGTTCGAAAATTTGTACCGTTAGGTTGAAAATTCTTGTTTTGTTCCAAAAATTCAGATTTCTAGTAAAAAAGTTCATTATTTTGTTAGATCCATCTTTTTTGTTAAAAAAATCAATTGTTTTGCGAAAAATTTATCATTTGGATAGGACATTCATCTCTTATGATATAGGAGTCATTTCTTATGGTTAGAAATAAACTCTTTTGTTGCAAATTCAATTTTTTCAATTCATCGTTTGTCTGGGAATTCGACCATTTGGTTGCAAATTCAAATATTTGATTAGAAAGTCAACTATTTTGTTATAAATTCAATCATTTTGATAAAAATTATTGATCAGGAAAATTAAGTTTTTCGAAAATTCAACTTTTTGGCTTGAAAATTTCCCTAGTTGGTTCAAAGTTCAACTTTTTTGTTAAAAATTTGTCTTTTTGGGTTAAAAATTGATCTCTCCTTTCAATTTTATTTTTTTCTGGTTAGAACGTTAACTTTTCGGTTGAGAATGCAATATATTTTGAATTGAAATCTTAGGAACTTGAAGCGTTTCATATGGCATTCAGTAGATACGGTATCAACATTTATTTATCGAAAAGAATTCATTCCCCTATCTTCGTTGGAAATCAACTAATTTCCTAATGTTTCAAGTCTACTTTGGACTGTAAATACAAAGGGTCAATTATAGCCCAAAATTTATAACGTAATTTATGGATGCACCCATCATTTAAGAAATTTTATTTTAAATTTCTCCTTCAAAAGTAGTGGAAATTTAATTGAAACTCTTTTTTTTCAGAATACCTTTCGTGACTGTAGCGGTTTTTGTTCCTTTCGTGAGGACACTCTGTGGGATAAAAAAAGAGACAAAGCTGAAACTTAGAAAAAAGGAGAATGGAGATTCCCTGATGATTTGCTTGGATCTTCTTTGGACTTTTCTAGAAAATCAAGAGATGCAAGCGTGTTTAGAAAGTACTGTAGTTTATTTGTTATCAGAATTTAGACACGTTTCCCTCCTCCTGGAATATCCTGACCAATGCAAAAGTCTTGTGCTCTTGACTTGCTTCTGTCGGCACGCGAGAACGAGAAGACATTTGCTGCAAAGTGTCCTTTTTGATAGAGTGAGATTCGCCAATTTTGTACATGTCAAGCCTCTCGATGAAATCGGATTGGCTGAGGTTGTGAGCGAAACTTGGTGGGAAACAGATCCGGTTGATCCGGTCGTTGAAATTAATAAAGAAAGGTATCTCAGAGCTTGCGAGTTGATCGAGTCGTCCGTTTCTGGTAAGATAATCTTGATATATACTATACAATTACAAAGTACTAATAACATTGAACGTTTTCTATATTACTTTTTAGAGGTAGAAGCCTTGCAGGTGGAATTGCTGGTCACTCTTTTGGACAATAGCGACGGAACAGAAAAGCTTCCAACCTCGCGTACTATTTTTTTGAGAAAGTTCCGAAGCTTCGTGCACGAAAATTTAATTTCGAGTCGAGTATGTATTTGAGGAGGATCTTTTTCTTTGGAATATTTACAGGCTTTGAAGTTCCACACTTTTTCTTTTTTTTAGGGGGGGGGGGGCAAGGCTACTTTTTTATTGTAAAGTAATATAAAAAATTGATCGCACTAACAAATAACAGTTTAAAAAGAAAATGGAAAAAAGGTTTGCTCAGGAAAACTGCTCTACCTAAAAAAATATTATAGAAGAGGAGAAAGAAATCAGAGTTGAGATTTGGTATTAATCCCATAAATTACGTACAAACATTTAATTGGATGACTATTAATTTGCCAAACATTATTTAATATTGGCTATTCATTTTCGAAAACGGATCATCATTCTTTGCTAAAATTTTCAACAGTTGTTGATTCAATTATTTTTCTCGAAAATTTGACAATTTTCAAGTCATCTTATTTGGTTGGGATTTCTGCGATTTTAAAAGAAAGTTTAACTATTTGTTTGGAAATCAATTTATTCATTGAAAACTCATGTTCTCGGGTCAAAAATCTAAGTGTTTTGTAGAAAAGTCCTATTTTTGGTTTGAAACTGCTTGGGTTTGGTTGAAGTTCTTCTTTCTTGACTAGAGAATATTTTCTGGTTGAAAATCCAACTCTCTCCTTTATTTCCATATGCTTGGTTCGGGACTTCATTACCTTCGATAGAAATTTTTTCGATATTGAAAATTCTACCGAAAAAATACGAGAAACGATTGCATTCTTTTTATGAATCACAAAGATATCTTATCATTTTATTTAAAGTTTGATTTGATTTAAGAATTTTATTCTTTTTTTTCATTATGAGACAAACTTTTTGCAAATTTGTTGCTCTGTGAGATTTTTCCAGCTGCCTTAAATTTGATAATCGAATTGATGGTAGCCCAAACACACAGAAAGAATAATTGTCTAAATCTTTTTTAAAAAAAATGCTTTATCGCGTGTTATTTGCTTTTCCTCTTCCATCTGACTTGGGACAAGGAATTTCAGAAAAAAATTATAGTTTTTGTTTTAGGACAGGAAGTTACAGTAAAGAAATATAATTTCACTTGGAACAGGGAATTATTGTGCATGGAACGGGAACTTTTTAAAATAATTATAATTTGGATTTAGAAGAGAGGAATCTGAAAAATCGTCCCTCTAATTCAAAATTTGTCACAAGTTCCCCTCTTCTTAATTACAAAAGAAGAAAGTACTTCAAGAAATATTTCTGAATTATGATACAGAACTTGTTTACATTGTTGATTGCAAATTCGTCCTTTTTGATGTGAAAAATCAACTGCTTGTTTAAAATTCGAACTTGTTTGCTGAGAGTTCAATTTTTAAGTTAAAGTTGCATTATTTCGATTCAGCATTCACCTCTGGTTGAAATTGTAACTACTTCGTTAAAAATCAATTCATCTTTTTTTGGTGGAAATTCAAGTATTTAGTTGAATATTCATTTTTGAAAATGATGCCTTTTTTGTAGAAAATTAATCATTATGGTTAAAAATCCATCTTTTTGATTAAGAATCATCTATTCATTTGAAGAACCATCATTATACCTGAAAATTCATCAGTTTGGTTGAAAATCGATTTCTTCAACTGAAAATTTAACGTTTTCATTTTTAGTGGAAAGTTGATCTTTTATAGTTCAAAATTCGTCAATTCGGTGAAAATTCGTCTTTTTCAATTGTAAATTCAATTATTTCGTTGAAACTTCACATATTTTGTTGAAAAGTCGATTTTCTGGTAGAAAATTTTCTTTTTCTTCGGAGGTTACAGTTCTTCTATAAAAATTCTTCTTTACGGATAACAATTCAAGTTATACAGTCAAACATGTTTGCTTTTAATCGAGCATTCATCTACTTGAAAACTCTTAATATGTTTGGTTTCAAATTAATTTTTAGGCTGAAAATGCCACTATATCATTTTTGTTTGAAAATTTCTATTTTCATAGTCAAAATTTCAACCAATTCGTTGAAAAATAGAATTTTTTGGTTGAAAATTAATTTTTTTTTTCAAAAATTGGACTATTCTAGTTAAAAGT
>WSXT02200397.1:0-18784 GCA_011762715.2 Neuroterus valhalla | reverse complement strand
CTACCTACTTTTACCCCGGGCGCAATTCAGGTTTCAGATTGGCAGGGTGGTTGACCGCGGGCGCAACTCGAGTGCGCTCGCCTGCTCTTGGGCTGAAGCAAACATATAGAGTTTATGATTATCCAAAACACGTGGTGCTTCGTCCCAACCCAAAGCAGGCATTTCTAGATAATCCCTTCAATTGCTTTATTGTTTCCGTAGGCCGAGCTCTGTGGACGAACACTTGTTAGGGTAACCATGGATATTGATACTTTTTTTTATATTGTTGTCAAAATGTGTTTCCTTAGCTGCTCCTTCTCTACTCTTTTTTGCCAAACGGGTCGAACGAAACGGTTTCTTGAGTTCTGATTCGCTGAGCTTTCTTGTTATTTTGCGCCTGATCTAATTATCGTAGACCCATGGTTGATGAGTCAATTGTATTAATTACATCCCGTTCTATTAGCATGTTAATTTATGCATGTACGTTTTGGGACACCATGTATATAGTTTATATTATCTGGAACTCTTCAGCACTCTTTTTCTTTGACATTCTTCAGGTTGATAAATTTAGCTAGAAAGTTGAAGAAATACCACTAATATGCGATATTGTGAGATGATAAATTGTTTGAACCAACAAGAATTGTTGCAACAATAGTTGCAATAATTATCTAGCATTTTACGGTAAAATGCTAGTTTAAAAAAAAATTAATCATTCAAACATGGCTCAAACTAGAAACAATTGGAATAAAAATATACATTTTCAAAGATCATCGAATGGAAGACAGGATCCATAAAATATCTTAAATTTGCGATATTCTTTGGGAGAAATTGTTCGAACTAGCAAAAAATGTTCAAATAATCGAAAATCAATGTGAGGATACATTACACTTGTTTCATGCAATTATAATTGAAGGAAAAAAAAATAAAATTCTCAATAATAAACCTCAGCAACGGCCTTGGGCAATTGTCAAAAACCACCCTTGGTAACTGTTAGTAACAATCATCACCAGCCATTGATATGATTCCCTAGCAACAGTTATTAGCAACCCCTAGCAAGGATTATTGAAAACCTTATCAACGGTCAATGACAACCCTCAGCAATGGTCAGTAACGTAACAGACCTAAGCTGTTGTTAGAAAACACACTTAGCACCTGACAATAAAATACATTATAATGACCTGAAAACAAACCCTTAGAAACAATAAATACCATTCCCTAGAAACGAACAATAACAGCTCTAAGCACCAGACAATAGAAACCTTCAGGAATGATTGACAATACTTCTTAACAACGATTAATAACAACCCTAAGCACCGTCAATAACATCCCTAAGCAATAATTGTCAACAACCCCTTCAGCAAGGATAAATAACAATCCTTCCCAATGGTCCCAATAATAAACCCTCAGCAACGATCAAATAAACTCTTTAGAAACGGACAACAACAACGTTCAGAAGCGACCAATACCATTCCCTAGCAACATTCATAAACAACTATTAGCAATAGCAATGACAACCTTTTGCAACGATTCATACAACTCACTAACCTCGGACAATAAAAGTCCTCAGCAACAATCAATAACAAACCCTTAGCAACGGTCAACTACATCTCTTAGTAATGGTCAATAATATCCTCAGCAACGATCAGTGACAATCTTCAGCAACAGTAATACAACCTAGCAAGAACCAGTTACAACTCTTAAAAACAGACAATGAAAACCTTTACAAATGTCGATACTCCTTCCTAACAACGATCAATAACAACCCTCAGCAAACAACAATGACAACTCTTAGCAACATCCAATAATAATTCCTGACCTCCTTCAATAAAGTTCCCCAGCAATAGTTATTAGCATAACCCCTTTAGCAATGATGCAACCCTTTAGCACCTGTCAATAACATCCATAAGCAATGGATAATATTGAAACTTCAGCAATCAATTAAACCACCTACAAACGGACAATAACAACCTTCAGAAACGATCAATACAACTTGCCAGCAACGATCAATAGCAGACATTAGCAAAGGTAAAAAATAAATCTTTGCAATAAAGATTGATACAACTGACAAGCCACTGACAATAAAAATCCTCAGCAACATTCAGTAACAAAAGTGGCAAATGACGTTCCTTGACAACAGTCAATAACATCCATTAGCAATGTTCAATTATAAACTCTAAACAACGATCAGTGGAACCCCCTAGCAAGAGACAATAATAACCTTCAGAAACGATCCATAATACACCCTAGAAACGATCAATAACAAAACCTCAGCAATGGTTAATAGCGTCTCTTAGCAACGGTCAATAACAACCCTCAGCAATGCTTAATAACATCTCTGAGCAACGGTCAATAACTACCCTCAGCAATGGTCAATCAAAACCCTCAGCAACAGTAATACGAATACCTAGCAACATATGATGTTAAATGCATCATCTTACTAACAGCCAGTATCATCCCTTAGGAACGGTGAAAAATCCCATAAACAATATATAGTCAATAAGAACAACCCTCAACAACGGTCGATAACAACAACCCTCAGCAGGGATCTCGATAAAAATCCTTAGCCAATCAGCAAAATAACCAATCAGCAACAGACAGAAACAACCTTCTGAAACGATTCATAAATCTCCCTAGAAACGATGAATAACAAAATCTCAGGAATGGTTGATAACATCTCTCAGCAACGGTCATTGACAGCCCTCAGCAATGGTTGATAACATCTCTCTGCAACGATCAATAACAATCCTCAGCAACAGTAATACAAATCCCTAGCAACTAATGATGATAAATGCATTCTCTTACTAACAGTCAGTAACATCCCTTAGTAACGGTCAAAAGCCCCTAAACAATATATAGTCAATAAGAACAACCCTCAATAACAGTCGATAACAACAACCCTCAGCAGGGATCTCGATGAAAACCCTTAGCCAATCAGCAAAATAACCAATCAGCAACAGACAGTAACAACCTCCTGAAACGATCCGTAAATCTCCCTAGAAACGATCAGTAACAAAACCTCAGCAATGGTTGATAACATCTCTGAGCAACGGTCAATAACTACCCTCAGCTATGGTCAATCAAAACCCTCAGCAACAGTAATACGAATACCTAGCAACATATGATGTTAAATGCATCATCTTACTAACAGCCAGTATCATCCCTTAGGAACGGTGAAAAATCCCATAAACAATATATAGTCAATAAGAACAACCCTCAACAACGGTCGATAACAACAACCCTCAGCAGGGATCTCGATAAAAATCCTTAGCCAATCAGCAAAATAACCAATCAGCAACAGACAGAAACAACCTTCTGAAACGATTCATAAATCTCCCTAGAAACGATGAATAACAAAATCTCAGGAATGGTTGATAACATCTCTCAGCAACGGTCATTGACAGCCCTCAGCAATGGTTGATAACATCTCTCTGCAACGATCAATAACAATCCTCAGCAACAGTAATACAAATCCCTAGCAACTAATGATGATAAATGCATTCTCTTACTAACAGTCAGTAACATCCCTTAGTAACGGTCAAAAGCCCCTAAACAATATATAGTCAATAAGAACAACCCTCAATAACAGTCGATAACAACAACCCTCAGCAGGGATCTCGATGAAAACCCTTAGCCAATCAGCAAAATAACCAATCAGCAACAGACAGTAACAACCTCCTGAAACGATCCATAAATCTCCCTAGAAACGATCAGTAACAAAACCTCAGCAATGGTTGATAACATCTCTCAGCAACGATCAATAACAACCTTCAGCATAAGTAATACCAATCCCTAGCCTACGACTGTGAAACTTGCAGCATGAGCTGGAGGATCAAAGTAGAACCGTCAAGAAGAAATATTTAGGCATTTTTTCATTTCGCTGTTATGCAAAATTAGTTATCTTTCAGTTGTGTATTCGCATTAGGGTGGTCCAAAACTGCATTGAAATTGTTTTTCTTTTCGAATTTTCATACAAAATGCCCGTAAATTGGTTCGAATCCACAAAAAAATAAAACGTATATTTTTTTTGAAAAAAAATAATATTTAGAGGTAGCGCAAGCCCCATGAAGTTGACACGTATTTCCCATGGGAAAAAAGACGTTTTTGTACATTTTATTCAGAATTCTCAATATTGAGTGAAGCGAGTTCGAAATCACCATTCCTCTTCATCATTAGTCACAAAAATACGAATAAAATAATACTTTTCAAATGTTACCCCCATAAGTCTGTTTTATAGGGTCCCGAAAAACCCCCATAAGTGAAAAAATGGGTCTTTCGAGTTTTTGGCGCTAATTATGATTTTTCGCACTTTTTTTAACGCAGATTGTTTCAAATACATGAAATACTATTTTATACATATAATTAGATGTTTCTTCGAATTTCTTTAACAATTCATCATTGTTTTCAGCAACTTTCTCTTAGAAAAGAGTTAGAAAGGCAAGGTTTTTTTTCTAAATTTTTCAACTTATTTCCAAAGTTTCAGTTAAAGCGAGGTAATATTCAATTAAAGTTTACAAAGATTATTGTTCAGCCAATTTTTTAATAATTATAAGAATATTCTCATAGAATAATGCAACAAAGTTACGTTTTTTTCTGCAGTTTTCGACTTTTTGTCCACTTTTCACTGAAAGTAAGAAATCATTTAATTTAATTTAGCAAAAATAAATGTTTAAACAAATTGTAAATGTTTATAGCTATCTTCTTTTCGATTCATACTACATAGTTGCGATTTTTCCCTGAAATTTTTAACTTTTTATTACTTTTCAATCATGTTGGAGTTATGAATCTTCAACGCAAAAGTTGATTTTTGAGAAAGTAGTTCAACTTTCAACAAAAGAGTTGAATTTTCGACCTTGAAATATAAATCTTTAATCAAAAATATAATGGTTATTACTTCGTAAAAAAAATTTGTTTTAAATAAAAAACAGTCTAATTTACCCACAATTAAATCGATTCAATCTAATTGAATTTTATTCAAATTCCATTCAGTGCAAAGTTTGACAATTCAGAAAAACCATAACTTTCTAGCACTTATCTAGGAGAAAATGGTTATAAACAATAATAAATCGTTTAAACAAGCATGTTGGTTAACTCGCAGTTATTAATACCTCACCAAGTGAAAAGTGGTCAAAAAGCTTAAGAGTTTAGAATAAAACCGCAACTTTTTGGCTCTAATCTAAGAAAAGATGGCCATGAACAATAATAATTTGTCTAAACAATTATTTTTTAAACTCAATTAAATATTAACTCACTTCAAGTGAAAAGTGGGCAAAAAGTCCAAAATTCAGAAAACCCCGCAAGTTTCTATCATTAAGCAAAGAAAATATTATTAGCGATGGTAATAAATTGTTCAAACAATTATTTTTCTAACATGAATTATTCATTGCTTTAATCTAATTGAAAGCTGATAAAAAGTTAAAAATTTCAGGAAAAAACCGCAACTATATGTATATATAGTATTAATCTAGAAGAAGGTAGCTATAAACATTTACAAATTGTTCAAGCAATTATTTTGCTAAATTAAATTAAATAATTGCTTAATTTAGGTGAAAAGTGGACAAAAAGTTGAAAATTTCAGAAAAAAACGCAACTTTGTAGCATTATTCTAAGAGAATATTGTTATAATTAATAACCTATCGTAAAAGGTATGCAGAGTATTATAATTCTTGAAAAATAATTGTTAAACTTTTTTTAATTTCAATTTTGATGCATAAAGGTTATTCTAAAATCTAGATAAAATAATACAGCAAATATTATAATCTAACGACAAAATTTTCTTTCTAAATAAGGTTTGAAATTCCTGCCAAAACGAGACGTACCGTCACTTCCAATTATCCGCACTTCCTGTTGGTTGACCCCCACTCTAACCCCTATGATTCTGTTACACCGCAAAAATGGCGCTTAACCTCACTGTCAAAGTGCATCCTGTTGTTTTATTTCAAATAGTAGACGCATATGAACGTCGAAGTGCGGAATCCCATAGAGTTATTGGAACTTTATTAGGTATGTGACATATAAATGTTGTTTGTAAAATTTTGCAAAACTGCATTTATGATTCGAAGTTGAGGCCACATGGCACACATTTCATCCTTATTAAACGCTTTAATTTACCTTATCACTTTTATGTATGATTTAATACGTAATATTGTAATGTATCACATGTTTTATCGAAATTTAAAACATTGAATCACGCTTGAAAATCACTGAGTTATCATCCTAACCTCAAAAGTGTTTGACGGATTCGTTTTGAGCACTCAACTCCTGCATCACACAATATTATTATTGTTGTTAATATTTTCCTATTTGGATGATATTTCATTGACAGTTCTGTTAATTTACATTCATGATAAAGTTTTTTCTTCGCAACTTGGAAATTTTCTCTAATTTCACAGGTTCTAAATGCATAGATTGATGACGAGTATCTTCGAAAGATTTGATTTCTAATTGCAATTTTTGGTCTGTTATAAATTTTTTAACTTGCGAATTTCTATGCAATCTAAGCTTCATTAGCTTTAACTTCTGATCCTAGATTCAATGTTAATTCTAAATTACATTTAAGAGTCCTTTTCGAAGAATTCAAAGTACTTCATAATATTTTTTTTCAGGTACTTCTGAAAAAGGCGTTGTCGAAGTTACGAACTGCTTTTGCGTACCTCACAAAGAATATGAAGAAGAGGTGGAAGCCGAGTTGAAATATGCAATGGATTTGTATGATTTAAATCACAAAGTCAATGCACAGGAAAACATAGTCGGATGGTGGGCTACTGGAAATGAGGTAAATAACATAAATATTTTCGAAATTATCATAAGTAATTATCCGGAATTTCGTTCTAGAGTTGTGAATCAACACCATTATTATTTTTATTTCAAGTCTGAGTTTCGCAAATAAGAGACTGCTAACTCTGAACCTCAATTTGAAATACTACAAATCTAAAACAATTGACTCTAACTATAAACTTGAGTTATTCTAAGCATTCATTTTTTCAAGTTTCTGCAAACTTGATTCGATGAATCATTTGTAAATGCTGGCTATCTTCATGAACAGTTGCAAAATGTACTTTTAAATCTGTCTTTTATAACAGGTGACCAACCACTCTTCCGTAATTCACGAATATTACGCCCGAGAATGCAACAATCCAGTTCATTTAACTGTGGATACCACCCTAGAAAACACAGCAAGGATGGGTATCAGGGCTTACGTTTGCGTGCAGTTGGGAGTTCCAAATGGAAAGCAAGGTTGCATGTTCACGCCTGCAAAAGTGCAGGTAGGCCTTTCAAATTTGAGGAACTAGGTTTAGAATTAATGAAATTTCAAATCCCTCTCCAATGTCCAATATTCAAATACGAACAAGAAATTCATAAAAATTTGGAAAGAAAATTATTGAACTAAGAAGCTAACAATCATACTTGAACTACGCACTCTTGAATGTCTCCATTCAAATTGAAAAATGTCTTTCATTTCCATCTCAAAATCCTAGTAAATATACATTTTAACCAAATTTACTAATGGTTCAATTTCAATTGAATAAAGAGTATACTAAAATTAAAAATTGTAATAGGTTGTGGCCTACGAGCCAGAAGTCGTGGGACTCCAACTTTGTGCAAAGACCCAGTTGCAGTCTCAGGTCCACATTTCCGGAATAAAACCTGGCGGTGTCGTGGAACCCATGATGGATCTAGCCCAAATTGCTGATGCAAGCGTTAAGCTTTCTGTTATGCTAGATCAAGTTCTTCAGTACGTCGACGACGTGCTCGCGGGGAAACAACCTCCAGATAATCAGGTATATTATCAGCCTCTTCACAATTTTTCAATAAATAGTATTTATTACGTATAAGACTTAGTATAAGAGTACTGGACATCAGACTCTTCACAATTTTTCAATAAATAGTATTCATTACGTAGAAGACTTAGTATAAAAGTAGAAGACTGTTCAAAGTTTAACACTTTTTTTCTTAAATTGATCTTCTATGTCCGTCTTCGAGACTCCTGCTGTTTCAGGCAATACTAAAGCAAAGTAGAGCGTGCTTATTATGGTGATACCGCAGAAAATACAAATTGTCATTATAAAGCTATACTCAGCAGCAAGTGGGTAAAACTGAAATGCGATAAAGGTTACTAGGCTCTGAAGACATATTGTCAAGGGTCCCAAAATGTGAACGTGTTTTATGGGGTAAAGTTCACCCAACATGGTCCATGGGAGATTTCCAAAGCCTATGGCTCCCACGATCTATGAATGATTCAGTGTTAATTTGTATTTTTGTTAAACATTTGTTGATATATACTAAGGCGTAGCACAAAATGCAAATATCAGAAGAAGATCCTGGGGACCTATTCTATTCTTTTTTACATAAAAAGAAACTTTAATTCGCTTCCAATAAAAACAGATTCTTTGATTTTTTTGTTTAGTCCAAAAGTATTAGATTGTAAATGAAATACATTTTGGTTGTATTATATGTTTCATTCGAGAAACCCCTTCCAAGAAAGGGTGAAAAAAGTAGAAGTTTTATATTTTTTTCAATCAAGTGAACTTTTTCAATTTTACTTACAAGCAGGCTCCCTGAAGAACTTAAGTCATAATTTTCGACCTCTAAAATCCCTGCTTTGTTAATATTTTATAGTTAATTCAAAATTTCTCTAATTTTTTCTTTTTAAATTTCAATAACAGACTATTTTAATCCGTAGTTTTTAGTTGAAAAAAGTTGAAAAACTGAAAAATTCTACGGGAAACTACAACTTAATACAATTAATCATAAATTCAATTACAGGAAAGTAGAACTTTCGTGTATGATGCAGACGAATTTTGTACATTTTTAGATAAATTGATCACAATATTTTTTTATCGGAGCAAAATTTCACACAGCAGTTTTTAGCGTAAAGAGAAGAAGAATAGGACCCCAGAATCTTTCGTCTTCTGAATTTGTATTTTATGCTTCGCCACAAGTATATATAATTTTCTTCATACTTACTGCAATAATTAGAAGACATGTAAGTGGTATAATTGAAAGACGGCTATTTTCGAAGTACTGTTTGTAAGTCCCAAGAGCAATATAAGAGGCTGATACAATTACACTTGAATATATTGCTGTATGCCTTCGACCCATTCTAAAATAAGAAACAACGACGCTTTAGCGAAAAGTTATTCCAGACTATGACGAATATTTTTACCTCATACTGCAGGCCATTAAGATAATCCCAGCAATTGTTGGAGCGAATCCAATAATAAATGTTGCTGTGAAAGGATTGAGTGTTACACCTGAGTTACTCACGACGTCTACAGTGAATGAAAA
Organism: Neuroterus valhalla; assembly: GCA_011762715.2. NCBI lineage: Eukaryota > Metazoa > Arthropoda > Insecta > Hymenoptera > Cynipidae > Neuroterus > Neuroterus valhalla. Next base: position 9,520 of record WSXT02200397.1, on the reverse strand, counting down.
CAAAATTGAAAGACCTGAAAAGATTTGTAAAACGAAGAAAACATTCAAGATCATGAACGGTTTCCAGACTTCAGGCATCTTAAAGATTCCGATTAGATTTTTAATATTTAAACCACAGGAACTTTTTATTTCTTCATCTTCTTGAGTATTTTTATGAGATATTTGTGTTTGGATGTGGCTGATAATTTCAGCGAATTCAGTTTCAAAACTCAGGGTTGGTTTCTTAAGTCCACGCAAACTCATAAGAGATTTTCTTGCATCTTTTTCGCGACCCTTTAGTAATAACCAATATGGGCTTTCTGGAAGAAAAAGCGAGACAGCTAATACTGAAAGAAGTTGCACCAAAAGTATTCCCATAGCCATGAATCGCCATTCCTGAAGAAAAAAAGTTTAGTTTATGCAAGAATTCAAAGAACAGAATAATATATTTATACGTGATTGAGGCTATTTCTATTTGAATGGTAGTAAGTTTTTTATACTTGAGTTTTTATTATGTCACATCATAGCAGCTATGTAAGCTGTATTTGAACAAATCCTAACCTCGAAAAGGTACCCGTAGAAATAACTCAGTAAATAGCCCAGTGAAACAAAAAGTGATGTGGATGCATTAAGAACCCGAGATTCATTAGCAGTCGTTATCTCCACAACATAGATATGAGCAGGTGCCCCTAATAATCCATTTACAAATCCTGTTTAAAAATCATGTATGATTAAAAACGTCTTAAAGTCCTTATCGGACTCTTGATAAATATATTTTTCAAAGCAAAAAAATTATTACAAAGCAAATAGAGGCTGGAGTTGTGATAATGTATTGTTAGGTACGATTTAAAATTTGTTATTTGTGAATCCCTATTTCTTCGACTTCATCGAGACTATTTCATTACTTCAAATTCTAAAAATAATGTTGCGGAAACCGGATGTTATATTTATTCTCTATATTCGTACACAATTCAAGCCCGGCAAAATATTGATAAGAAGGAAGTCTGCAAGATGTAGAATTGTGATGAATTGATATAAGATCGAGTTATTCGATAAAAACGAAGTAGAATTTTTAAACTACACGATCAAATATGTACCAATTCATCATAATTATTCATCTAACTGATTAAATATGTCTACCCATGATACGATCGTTTTTTTGTTGTTGAGATTTTTCAATGATCTTCAACCGATTTTTAACAATAATAAATCATGTTATAAATTTTCCATTTTTAATTCTGCTAAATGTAAAGGAAACCTGATTACAAAATTGGTTCGATTTCGAAGCGTTAATTGTACGATTGTATTAGACATTAAACAAAATAAATTGACGGGCGAACATCACTTATCAGCAATGCCCCAAAAAAATGTTTTGATTTGAATAGTTTCTCATCAAATATTCGAAAATTCCATAGCATAATTTTTTTCAGTTCAATAATTTTAATTTAGGAGTTCTTGAATTGAATGTACTTTAAACGAGAGAGAGAGAGGGGGGGGGGAGATGGAGAGAGAGAGAGAGAGAGAGGGATGGAAATTAATGATTCCGAAGTATATAAATTTCGTTCAAACTGAAATAATTGCAGATCACAATTCTGGAAAATAAGACTTTTCCTGATGGAGAAGGTTCAAATTATTTTGAATTTATGAAGTGTTTGAAAAGCAACCTTTTTCAGCTCAAAGCGTTCAAAATTTGAGAATATGACCTTAAATTAAAATTTAAGAAATTAAACTAAAAAATTTTACAAAACAGAATATTCTAAATTAATTATGGAGTTATGGAGTATTGAATAATTTAAAATAATTATATTTCAATATTCAAAAATTTCAGATCGAAACTTCATAATAAACAACAATTTCAAATTTGGAGAATGGATTCTCGAATGAAAATCGTTCACAATTGAATAATTTTATATTGGAAATCCCGATTGGAGAGGTTTTCAAATCTATCAGAATTTTCAGCTCTAAGTTTGAAAATAGACATTAAATACGCATTCAAAGTCTTTCAGTTTGAAATTGAAAAAGTTTTAATCAGTATATTTCAAATATAAACATTTCTAAATTTACCTCTGAATCATAACATTGCGAAAAAAACTTTATTTAAGAAAGTTCAAGATTGTATAACCTCATGCAAAGGAAGAGAATAAATTACATTACATTACAATTGAAAATTTGAAATTTGCTTTGAATCAGAAAGTACATATTTTAAATTCCGTTTAGAAAATATATTATAATTTAAAACCCTCCCGAATGAAAATTATTCAACTGGAAAAAATTGTAGATTTGAATTCTCGAATATTTAACCTGAAACTATTCAATTCGAAACATTGCAAAATCATAAGCATAGTGTTATTGTTTTATGCAAAAAACAAACTTCAGATTTTCAGGAGTTATTTGATTGTTTATTTTATAAGAAAAGTGCAAAATGCCGTAAAATTCAACTGCCCTGAAAGCGAGGCTACGAGAATATTCCCGTCTGCGTGTGATTTCAAAGTATCAGAATAATTTTCAAATATTTTAGTAAAACTGCCACAGTAATCACTGGTATTTTTATGCTTACTGATTAATGTGGTAAATTCCTAGAGATAAAAAATATGTAATATGGGAAAATAGGAGTGCCTGTAAAAAAATGTATAAAATCCAGCCCGAGGTCAACAGAAGGTTTTAGCCAAATCAAATTTTGAATTCCTCTGCTTGTTACAGTTTGATAATGTTTGATAAGTTTGTATTTTATAATTGAGAATGACGTGATCAATCAGATTTGGAGTTTTCAGAATATTCATTTTATGATCACGTATTTAAAGAAAATGTATAGACTCAAGAAATTTCAATGGCTTTCAACATGTAATAATGTAAATATTATACAATCTCAAAATCTCTGCCAACTAACGTTACTTCCAAGCGTCCAATTCGACTATCCCGAAGCAAAAGGTTGATACACTTTGTTTTCGGAAATCTTTGTTGTGGCCTTTTTCTTTGAAACAGTCGAATTATAGACTGAAAATAACTGCATATATGTTTATCGCTTACCTTTGGAACATGGTAATTCGTTTAGCTTAACAAGATTAGAAAAAATTGCTAAAATAATCAAATCTAATATTTTTTATGAGGCCTATCACAAGCGAAAAAAATATCTTTTGTTAAACTATAATCAAAATTTTTTCCCTATCCTTGACCTGATGAATTTAATTTCAGGTATTCTTATTTTCCTATTATTATATGCAAACAAGAGCAATTTATTTATCAGCGTTTGCGATTTTCTCGGAATAGGCACATGGAGTTCATTTACAAGGCCGACCAGATTTTTGTTGATAATATGATATGCAATATTTAGGTATTTGAAAGATAAACATTTTCGGTATAAATACTTTACCAGCTACATGTACCGAAATTTGAGTAAAAATATGTTTCAACTACGACGTTGGCTATTCGTACCGAAATTTCTCATTGGTGGACACTTCTGGAGATATTTGTACCGAAATTTTAGTACTCGTAAATACCTTATAATTCTAATAATAATTCTAATTCATATTCTTACCTGAAAATACTCTGCCCACTAATAATTGAGTCACGCTATAACTCGAAGCAACAAGAATCCATCCCATTATGTCGAGAATACCACCGATTATAATAATATTGCGCCTACCATGTTGCATAACAAAAATAGATGCTATGCATCCAATTGGTGTTATCATAGATGGTATGGATGCTATAAAACGAAATTATTTTTAAATAACGTGATGATGAATAATTTTAAATATTTTCAGGAGAATTCTAGAATCGAGATTCGAAACTATCGTAATTTAAATCAGAATTTCAGTTCGAAAATATTTGGACTATTTTTCAAGATCCTTGTAGCCTTCAACTATTTTTAATAATTGATGCTATATTACCAAACAACCCTGAAGTTTCCAAATTCAAACTAGGTTCAGTGGTAGAATTTCGCAAATGTGGCAAAGCCACTGATGAGTATCCTAATCCTGTCCCCACTCCCATTGCTACAAATCCAGCCAGAAATGAATAGAGATACTGTGAATGAAAAAATTAAATGACGAAATAATTAACATTCTTGCATTTTAAATTAACTTAAACCGTCAGTTTTTCGCGACGATTCAATTTGTTTACTTTTATTCATTACTGAAGGCTAAAAATAACAGAGATTCATTATGACTTTTGCAATCAAGGGAACAACAAAATTTGTAAATTCATCAAATTTGTAAAATTTTAGCTGAATAAAAATTTACCTGGTATAAAGCTTCACGTTCTGGCATTAGTGAAGGTAATAACATCATTTTTCTTCTTTGTTAAGAACAGTTTAGTTGAAGAGCTTTCAAAAATTCCTGATTTGTGAAACTTTGTAAATACTTTAAAAATAAATTTTCAGTGAGTGTGTAGTCATCCGATGTCTATTTTCTTATTCTGAGATCCCAAGTGAAAACAAAGATTCGGCAAAGAGTACAAACTCAAATTTATTATACTTGCGATAACAATGATCGTACATGTTGATGAGATGAAGTATATGCATAGTCGCAAAGAAGAGTGGGATTGTTTGAGCCTCGGCTTAAGCTCTACGATTACGATACTTGAAATGGAAGGGAAAGTTGAAAATAATTTCTTACGATTAGTACGTCAAAGTTATCCGATCCCTACCGTATCGATATTTTTTCAACAGCTTTCGTTTACAACGAAAAATGAAATTTGAGTTAGAAATTTGAGGAATTAAATTAAAGGCACCAAGTTAACTTTCAGGGTGGTTCAATTAGGAACCGAGAATTTACTTGACTCAACCTAGACTATAAAAAATTCTACTAAAAAAATACGAAGAATGAGAGCTTTCTCTTCATGAATGAAAAAGAGATCTTATCATTCGATTTGAAGAATGTAACGTTCCTTTAATCTGATTCTCAAAATATTTAAATATATCTATACGTCACGAGAGACGGAACTTTTCTTCTATTATAAGAAGAACGTTTTGCAAATTTGTTGCTCTGTGCAATTTTTTTAGCTGAATCAAATTTGTTAATTGGATTGATGATAGGGAATTTCAGAAAATGATTATATATTTTTTTAGGAGAGGGAGCTTCAGTGAAGAAGTAGAATTTCACTTGAAACATGGAATTTTTCACATGGAACGAGGACTTTTTAAAATTATTATTATTTGGATTTAGAAGAGAGGAATTTTAAGAAATCGTTCCTCCAATTCGAAATTCGTCACAATTTTAAAGTCCCCTCTACTTAATTGTAAATAAAGAAAGTACTTCAAGCAGTCTTGAGTAGAAGTAGTATTCCGAAGAAGAAATATTTCTGAATTATGATTGAAAGCTTGTTTGCATTGTTAATTGCAAATTCATCCTTTTTGAGTAACATGTTAACTTGTTAAAGTTGCATTATTTCGGTTCAAAATTGACCTCTGGTTGAGATTGTAACTATTTTGTTACAAATCAACTCATCTTTTTTTGGTGGAAATTCAAGTATTTAGTTGAGCATGGATTTTTTATCCAAAAAATGAACCTATTTCTTTGAGAATATTACTTCGTGGAACATTTGCCCTTTTTGTAGAAAATTAATCTTTATCGTTAAAAATTCATCTTTTTGAATAAAAATCATCTATTCTTCTAAAGATTTATCATTATACCTGAAAATTCATCAGCTTTGGTTGAAAATCAATTACTTCAACTCAAAATTTAACTGTTTCATTTTTATGGAAAATTGATCTTTTCTAGTTCCAAATTCGATATTTTGGTTAAAATTTATCTTTTTGAATTGAACATTCAATTATTTCGTTGAAACTTCACATATTTTGTTGAAAAATCGATTTTTTGATAGAAAACTATATTTTTCTTCGGAAGTTAATATGCTTCTTCAAGAATTCTCCTATAAGATAACCAATTCAAGTCATGCAGTTAAACATTTTTCATTTTATACAATTAAATTTTAATTGTATAAAATTGTATAAAAATTGTATAATATTTAAAACAATTTTCATTTTAGTCGAACATTCATCTTGTTGAAAACTCTTAATATTTGGTTTAAAATTAATTTTTGAATCCAAAGATGGCACTATTCCATTTTTGTTTGAAAATGTATATTTTCATAGTTCAGAATTTAACCATTTTGTTAAAAAATTGTATTTTTGGTTGAAAATTAGTTTTTTGTCAAACATTGAACTATTCTAGTTAAATGTTCCTCATTTCATTCCAAAATTCGTTTTTACGGTCTAAAATTTAACTAGTTCAGTTGAACATTTACAATTTCATTGTATTCTTCATCATTTCTTGTAGGAATGTAATAATTTGTTTAAAAAGTTGTTTTTTTTTTTTTGTTGAAAGTTAGTTTTTGTGTTTTAAGTAATTTTTTTTCAACTGAAAATTTAACTTATTCCAATTGAGAATTCTATAGTTTCAGTTGAAAATTTATTTTTTGAGTTGAACATCCTTTTTTTGAATTTAAAATTTAAGTAATAACATTTTCTTTAACGATTTATCTTTTTAGTAAAAATTAATTTATCTGTTTGCGAATATTTTGTTAAAACATCATGTTTTTTCTTAGAAATTGATTCCTCCTATTTGGAAATTAATCTTCTTGTTTGAATATTTACCTTCAAGGTTGGAAATTGAAGTGCTTCAGTTAAATATTGTTATTTGAAGTTATTTGAAAATTCATCACATTGTTAAAAAACTGTTTTGTTAGAAATCCACTTTTCTTTGTTATCGCAGATTAATTTTTCCAAGTGTAAGTTTAACTGTTCCAATTTTTGTTAAAAAAATGATATTTTTTTGCTGAAAATTAGAGTATTCTTTTTAGAATTGTTTATTTTGTAATGTTTGATCTGTTGTGTTAAAGAATGTTTAGATTTGAATAAAAATAAATGCTAGCGTTTCGCGACAAATATAAATATGTTACTTCTAGTTAACCAGGAAAATTGAAAAACTTGACCGTGAAAAACCGGGAAATGACCGGGAATTTGAAATCGTCCGCCGAATCGCCACCTTGACTTTGTATAGTCCCCAGTTTTTAGAATTACGAAACAACAGAATATAATTTTTTTGATTCTGTAATAGTACAAATGTGGGACAATAAAGTCTCAGTGCCTTTACAATTAATTGAAAATGACGATAAGGTAGGAATCATGCGAGTATTACATGATCTTGAAATTGTTATATTCTTTTCACCAGTAAATTATTTATAAGAGTTTTGATTTGCATATGTAAATTTCGAATTGAAAAAAAAATTGAAATTGTTTGGGTTTAACTTTGAATTGTGCAAAACTGGACAAATTTAAACTGAAAGCCTTTAAATTCTCATAATCACACATCGGAAAAGTTACAAATCGAATAATTCTAAATTGAAACCATCTGAATAAATATAGTGCTAAGTATAACGTTTCAATTTGCTATCACATTGAACGGTGTATATTTTAGAATAGCATATCCCGAAAAATATGTTTGTCGCTCGATCTGAAAGACTCGCAGATGGAGAATATGATTTGTTTTCTATTAATGAGTGGCACTGATTATATAATATCATTTTATGATTCCAGGTCGGCAGAGCTCTTCTCGACATGGTCAATTCAGTGCCAAAGATGTCGAGTGACCAGTTTGACGAGATGTTCAACAGCAATGTGAAAGATCTTCTGATGGTTGTTGCTCTTTCTCAATTAATCAAAACGCAACTGCAACTCAACGAGAAACTCACACTCCTCACGTCACTCTAACACAAATATTAAGAACTCCTGTATTCTAATTTATCATATTCATTCAATGATACTGACGCTGTAAAACAATTGTGCAAACAATTTAGAAATTTTTATAAGCTATTCTCACTTGCAACCGAGACTTCGTAAAATTGTATAAAAATAAAAATTCGACATTCGAATAAAGCGAGTATTACACAATAACTATTGTTTTTCTTTCATTATGTGTTATTCAACTTCCTTCTCGAGTTTCTGAACCCGTTGTATGTGTAAAATACGCAGCTTTTTTAAGTGACAACTAGTGGAAATGCCTTTATTTGTAATTTTGGGTCTGCTCGAAAAAAAGTGTAAATGTTATTTTAAACATTTCTAATGTTCTAATGGTGTTTCTTATGTGAAAAAAATTTCTGCCGTTAGTCAAATTTGGGTCACGTTTTTCAGAAATGCTAGCATATTTTTCCACGTGGTTATATAGATATACATAGAAAATAAAAAAGATGTCTTGATTCATTATTGTCTAATATTCCTGACCAGAAACGTTCAAGTGCGTTATGTCCAAGGTTCGAATTTTCAAAATGTATTAATTTCGGCTGATTTCGCGACATTAATTTTGTTTAAATTTGAACTCCGACCAAGCCATACAGCAGTTTGACGCTGCTCGACTCTAACGAGTTTTAGCTTTTACCCTAAACTGATAAAGCTTCCAAATCAAACTTTGCGCAACTTCTTACACTTTTTAATTACCTAAAGAAAGATATGCCTCAAGAGTTGAATCAATACTTTATACAGTATTGCATTGCACATTCGGGAGGAGGAAAATATTGAAAATAATCGATTCGTTTGAGCCAAGGGTAAAAAATTGGTGGGTTGGTACCTAAGAAAAATTCGAAGGAAATTTTTGATCAGTTAATATCTATTGTTCTCTATTTTCATTCAAACATTCAAAAAGTCTTTTAAGGCAAACAGGAACAAAAAATGTCCTTGATTCAGAATTTCTAGGAAGTTTGCAAAAAAAAAAATTCCTAGATTGACCCGTATGCACACAATTTGGGAAAAGCTGAATATTTCGGACCGGGAATTTCTTCAGCTTGAATTCAAGGAACATGCTATTATTTGTTTTTTCATAGAGGAATATTTTTCCCGTGATTTTGGAATTCTTCATTTTATTGGCAATTTGGGAATGCTCTAAACACGCCGAACAAAGTTTCCATTAAAGCAGATAAATAGCATGCTTTTTCTATTCAAGCTGAACGAATTTCAGGTTCGAATTATACCATTTTTCCAAAATGTGATCGCCCTTGTTGAAATTATTCTTATAAACAAATCAAACATTATATCCCATTGTATATATAATATGGAATAGGACGTTGCAATTCATAACAAATGAGGGTTAACGACGAATTTTGGACTTTTGGCTTTCTAAAATTTCTGTTGCACGAGCAAATATTTTTTATGAATGATATCTTGCGTGGTTTGGCTAAAAATTCCCATTTTCGTTCATATTTTCGAATTTTGAAAATTACACAACTCTGACAATTTTGTTTTTATTTTAAAAAATCATAAGTATAAATTGTTTCACTTTTTACCTACTACAAGAGAACGTAGTTACAATTTTTGAGTCTTGGAAAAAAAATCCAAAAAAATTTTAAGAATGCTCCCCCTCTTCTATTTTCGATCAAAACAGGTGGTTAATGAACTCGATTTGTATTTTTGGTCCCTCAAAATAGGTGCCAAAGCACGATCGGATATGATCATTCTTTGGAAAGTTTTCGAGTTCACAGATTATTTTTCATTTTTTTTGTGTGCGATCAAAATGGGAATTTTTGATTTTCTGAGAAGATCCAAAAAGTT
>WSXT02200386.1:0-18784 GCA_011762715.2 Neuroterus valhalla | reverse complement strand
GGATCTCAAAACGTGGACATTGGACAAAAACGGGGGGGAGGGGGGGGGGGGTCAAATTTTACACAATTCTAATACCTTCTCTGATGATAATGTAATAAAAATAAATAAGATTAGAAATGAAATCAGGATTTTCCCTGTTCGCAAAAAACAAAAATAACTCGTATTATTATAAACGTGGTATTCATGCTTTATCACACTTGCTAAAACCTGATCTGGGATTCCTCTCTTCTAAAAATAGGTACTAACATCAACCAGGGCTAATTGGAAGGGTAGAATAAATTATTCTCCCTGAAAACTTGGGTGCATTAAGTGATTTCAAATCCCAGATAATACCATCTGATTGAGTTCGTCTTGCACTTTAAAATTAGAATTACGCGGCGCGAACAAGTTTCAAGACGGTGGTGATCCTGCAATTGCTAGAACCAGCACACAGCAAGGGGGATGAGATCTAGATGAAGTTGAAGTTCACAAAAGGAACAACTTTAATGCGTCCGTTCGAAGAGCACAAGCGGTAAACTCGGCAAAGATCTTCGATCGACCTGAGCGAAAAATCTTATCTTTCCAAGCTTCGTTGCCAGATTGAATCATAGCTTGGAGGCCTGTAATAGGTTTATAAACAAATAGTAAACCTAAAGTCAACATCAGAGGAGAAATTCCATTTGAATCCAAGTTTATGAACTTCTTCTCAATTAATATCTTGTTATTGTCTTTGGGAAAAGTTTTGGCTGAAGGAGAAAAAGACGGTCTATCAAGAGCAGATAAGGGAAGCTATGAGGTGAATCTCGAAGGGAGTGGTTTGCGAAGTGGTAAGTCACTTAAAACTGAACGAAATTACCATCTCCTGCGGAAATAACTCCTTGAATAAGAGATTTGGGCTGCGACTTCTAATTAAATCTCTCTTTAATGTACATAGCTAGAATATTATCTCTATCGGAAACTTCCAGAATGGGATTCTTTCCTCATTAATTGGATTCAACCCAATTTTTTGAAGCAACCACTTTGGATTCCAAACAATGTATCATTTGAGAACATCTACACCCACCGCTTGCCTGGGAGCCGGTATCGGGGGTTGTGGTCCTCAAGCGAGAGGCAATTAGAAATCCAATTCAAACCAGATTTGGAGCGTTGACTGACTAAGTGAAGGTAAACACTCAGGACCGTATGCATTACAGTACTGCCTTTTCAAGGCTTATGCGTCGTGCTGCGTCGTGCGAGGCTCGGGGGGAGGGACAGAATCACTCAAGCATGAACAGCCGAGAAACTGGCCCTCTGCCGGGAGGCCCCCGGGCAAGCGGTCAGTGTATTTTGCCTCTAGGCAAGCTTCTGAACCCTTGACTCATTGTTCCAGTAAGATTATAGAAGTCGATAAGCATTCCTGATTATTCAAGAAAAGTAAGCAAGCGAATTCCTTGTACAAATTTGATTAGAGCTCTAAAGTCTCCATATTGGGAGTCATATTCCTGATTTCAAATTCACGGTCATTTCCCGGTTCTTCCCGGTCGAGTTTTTCAATTTTCCCGGTCAACGAGAAATGACAAATTTATATTTGTCGCAAAACGCGAACATTCATTTTTATTCATGACGTTAATTCTTAACATCCTTTAACTCAACAGATCAAACAATGCAAAATAAATCAATTATGAAAGAAATACTCAAATTTTTAACAACAAAATATCTTTTTTTTTACATAAATTGGGACATTTAAACTTGAAATAAAAAAAATCAATCTACGATGAAAAAAAAAAGATTCACAACCAAACAGTTCACCTTTCAATCAGGAACAGGAATTTTCAAATAAAAAGGTACATTTTAAACTGCAGCACTTCAATTTCTAACCATGGAGGCAAATATTCAAACAAGAAAAATATTTTCCAAATAGAAAGAAAGGTTTTCTTAGACAAAATACAATGTTTCAACAAAATAGTAGAATGTGGAACCCAAAGCATAATTATTTTCCACCAAAAATTAAACAGTAAAATTTTTAGTCTAAAGACCAATTTCAAACCAGGCATAAGAATTTTATACTGAAACGAAGAATCTTCAACTGAAGGAGTTAAGTTTTCAAACAGATAAATTAAGTTTTACTGAAAAAGGTAAATTGTCAACGAAAATTTGAATGATCAAATTTTAAATTTAAAAAAGGGATGTTTAACTGACAAATGAATTTTTCACTAAAACTATGGAATTTCCAATTAGAATAAGTTAAATTTTCAGTCAAAAAAATTACTTATGACAGAAAAATAACTTTCAATACGAAAACTTTATACACAAAATGATGGAGAATCATATGAAATTGAGGATGCCACACTGAAGTAGTTGAATTTTAACCTGAAAGACGACTTTTTAACTAAAATTATGAACACTTAACTAGAATAGTTCAATTCTCGACGAATAATTAATTTTAATGCAAAAAAAAATTGAACGAAATTATTGAGATTTGAACTATAAAAACGGAAATTTTCAAACAAAAAAGAAAACGGACATTTTTGTAGACTAAAATGAAAGATGTTTAAATTTATAACTTGAGTAGTTGAATTCGAAAGGCTAATTTTTGACTAAATTGGTCGACATAAAATTAATCTTCAACCAAAAAATACAATTTTTCAACTAAATTGTTGAAATTTGAACTAAAAAATGAAAATATTCAAACCAAAATGGGATATTGACAATTTATATGTAAAGTTTCAACGAAATAATTCAATTTTCAACTCGAACAGACAAATTTTCACCTTATGGTCGAATTTTGAATTAGAAAAGATCATTTTTACACTAAAAATGGAACAGATAAATTTTCAGTTAAAGAAATTGATTTTTAACCAAACTGATGAATTTCCAGGTAAAATGATGAATCTTCAACGAGAATAGATGTGCCTTAAGCAAAAAGATACATTTTTGACCATGAAGATTAATTTTCTACGGAAAAGGCAAATTTTTCTCGAAGTATTTTATTTCTCAAAGAAAAAGTTTAATTTACAAGTTCAAAAATCAATGTTCAACCAAATCTTGAGTTGTCACTAAAAAAATATGAACTGATTTTCAACAAAGGGGTTACAAATTTAACCAGAGGTGAATCGAAAGAATTTGATTTTCAACAAACAAGTTTAAATTCAGGACAAGTAGTTGATTTTTTAACTAAAAAAGGATGAATTCGCAACGAACAATGTAAACAATGTAAATGCTTTCTCCATTTAAAATTAGGAAGAGGGAACTTTAAAATTGTGACAAATTTTGAATTGAAGGAACGATATTTTAAAACCTGCTCTTCTAAATCCGAATCATAATTAAATTGAAAAGTTCCCGTTCCATGAAAAAAATTCCCTTATACTCCTTTCCTGAAAATCCCTGCCCTCAAATGAAATCAATAATTATTTTCTGGAAGTCCATGTCCGATTTTTCCTGGTCAACAAAATTCCCGGTCATTTCCCGGTTCCCCGGTCAATAAAATTCCCAGTAATTTCCCGGTTCACCGGTCAATAAAATCCCGGTCATTTACCGGTTTCCCGGTCAATAAAGTTCCGGTCGTTTCCCGGTTTACGGGTCAATAAAATCCCCGGTCGTTTCTCGATTTACCAGCCGATAAAATTCCCAGTCATTTCCCGGTCAATAAAATTCCCGGTCATATCCCGGTTTTACAGGTCAATGAAATTCGTAGTCATCTCCCGGTTAATAAAATCCCCGGTCAATAAAATTTCTGGTCATTTCTCGGTTTAGCGGCCGATAAAATCCCCGATCATTTCCCAGTTTACCGGCCCAAAAAATTCTAGGTCGTTTCCCGGTTTCCCGGTAAATAAAATTCCGGTCATTTCCCGGTCAATAAAGTTCCCGGTCATTTCCCAGTTTTACTGGTCAATGAAATTCCCAGTCATCTCCCGGTTAATGAAATTCCCGGTCAATAAAATTCCTGGTCATTTCCCGGGTTATCGGCCGATAAAATCTCCGATCATTTCCCAATTTACCGGCCCATGAAATTCCAGGTCGTTCCCCGGTTTCCCGGTAAATAAAACTCCCGGTCATTTCCCGGTCAAAAGAATTCTTGGTCATTTCCCGGGTTTTCCCGGTCAACAGAATTCCCGGTCATTTCCCGGTTCACCGGTCAATAAAATCTCCGGTCATTTCCCGGTTTACCGTCCGATAAAATTCCCGATCATTTCCCGACGAATGAAATTCCCGGTCATCTCCCGGTTAATAAAATTCCCGGTCAGTAAAATTTCTGGCCATTTCCCAGTTTACCAGCCGATGAAATCCCCGATCGTTCCCCAGTTTACTGGCCAATAAAATTCCAGGTCGTTTCCCGGTGATTCCCCGGTCAATAAAATTCTTAATTATTTCCTGGGTTTTCTCGGACAACAAAATTCCCGGTCATTTTTTGGCCGATAAAATTCCCAGTTTCCTGGTCAATAAAATTCCCAATCACTTCCTGGCCAATAAAGTTCCTGGTCATTTCGCGGTTTGCCGGTCGGTAAAATCCCGGTTTCTTGGTCAATAAAATTTCTGGTCATTTCCCAGTTTACCGGCCGATAAAATTCCCGATCATTTCCTAGTTCACAGGCCGATAAAATTCCAGGTCGTTTCCCCGTGAATAAAATTCCCGGTCATTTCCCGGTCAACAAAATTCCCGGCCATTTCCCGGTTTACCGGTTAATAAAATCCCTGGTCACTTCCCAGTTTACCGTCCGATAAAATCCCCGATCATTTCTCAGTTTACCGGCCGATTAAATTCCAGGTCGTTTTCCGGTGAATAAAATTCCCGGTCATTCCCCGGCCATTTTATTGGTCAACAAAATTATCGGTCATTTTTTGGCCGATAAAATTCCCAGTTTCCCGGTCAATGAAATTCCCAGTTATTTCCTGTTCTCGGTCTACGAAATTCCCTGTCATTTCCCGGTCATTCTTCAGCCGAAAAAATTCCCGGTTTCTTGGTCAATAAAATTCCCGGTCAATTCCCGGTCCATAAAGTTCCCAGTCATTTCCCGGTTTTTCCCGGTCAAGTTGCCATCCTGGCATTTTAATGGATTAAAGTATATGCCAAAACACAAACCCACTTGAATTCAAAGTATCGATGTTCAATGAATTACATAATAATTTCTTCCGGAATAGACAAGATAAGGATTTAAAAGTTAAATCTGAATGGAATAAATTCATCCTGCGTGTAATTTGAATTCGCTTTCCTTTTTTCGCAATCCTGTTCTCTTTTACATTTGCACGATATTCCTTTCTGGAAGATCCTGAATCCCTCGGGACTGCGCCCTAATACGAAGTACTTGACTAGTATAGTATGATGGCGAGAATTCACAAGGGGATTTAAATATTCGAATCTAGAGTATCTAGACATCCTCCTCCGCCTAAATAAAACATTAGGTTCGAGAACCGGAGATTGGCCTCTGCGATCTCCGGTATTTGTGTATCAACCATGACCAGCTTCCCTGGCTTCACGAAAATTCTCCGCACACGCGAAGCACAACTTACTGCATAAATGTTTCCTGTAATCGACTCCAATTAGCAACCATGTTTGAGGAAGGGCAAAACTCTCTAATTAACTTCGAAGGAACAAAAATCGAGAGAGCAAAATAAATCATCCCTAAAAGGTCCAATATAGAATAAGGCGTTTGTAGTCCAGGGTAGCGAATCGGCGGACGATTTCAATTCCCGGTCATTTTCCGGTTCTTCACGGTAAAGTTTTTCAAATTTTCCGGTCAACTAGAAGTAATACATTTTTAGTGGTAGCAAAACGCGAGCATTTATCTTTATTCGTGATGTTAATTCTAAACATCCCTTAACACAACAGATCAAACTTTGAAAAATGAATCAATTTGGGAAAGAATACTCAAATTTTCAATAAAAAAATATCACTTTTTCAACAAAAATTGGAACAGTTAAAGTAACAATGTAAAAATCAATTCACGATAACAAAAAAACGTTTTTCCAACAAAATGTTTCATTTCTAACCAAAAAGATAAATTCTCAAATAAAAAGATAAATATTTAAGATAAAGAAGGTGAATATTCGAACAAGCAGATTATTTTTCGAATAGAAAGAATAGTTTTCTAAGAAAAATTAAATATTTCAGCAAAATAGTCGAATTTCGAAATCAAAAAATAACTCTTTTTAAACAAAAACGGAACAGTAACATCTTTAGCAAAGAAAACAAAACAATTTCAAACCTCGAATAAGAGATTTATACTAAAAAAAATAATCTTTAACTGAAAGAGTTGAGTTTTCAAACAGATAAACTAGCTTTTACTGAAAAAATATAAATTGTTAACCAAAATTTTAGATAAAAAAATGGTTGTTTCTTTGAATAAGTGGATTTTCAACTAAAACTGTGGAATTTCCAATTGTATAAGGTTAAATTTTGAGTTGGAAAAAATTACTTATGACCAAAAAAGCTAACTTCAAACAAACAAACAAACAAACTAACTTTCAAATAAATCTAGAATTTTTACACAAAATGATGGAGATTAAAATGAAATTTTGAATATTTAACTGAAGTAGTTGAATTTTAAACCAGAAAGACCAATTTTGAACGGAAATCACGCAAATGGAAATAGAATGGTTCAATTTTTGACAAAAAATATAATTTTCAAACAAAATGGTTGAAGTTTGAATTGAAGGGATGAAAATTTTCAAACACAAATGGAATCGTGATACTCTTGGCTAAAAAAATTGATTTTAAAGCAATCATAAGAGTTTTCAACTAGATGGATGTTCGACCTTAATGATAAATGTGTAACTGTATAACTTGAATTGTTATACGTGATGGGGGATTTTGGAAGAAAAATATTAACCTCTGAAGAAAAAGATAATTCTGTACCGAAAAATCGATTCTTCAACGAAATATGTTAAGTTTCAACGGAATAATTGGATTTTCAATTCAAAAAGACCAATTTTTATTGAAGTGTCGAATTTTGAACATTTTCCATTTAAAGTGAGACAGTTTAATTTTCAGTTGGAGAAATTGATTTTCAACGAAACTGATGCATTTTTAGGTATAATGATAAATCTCTAACGGGAATAGATGTATTTAAAACAAAATGATGAATTTTTCACCATACAGATTAATTTTCTCCATGAATCCTCGAAGAAAAAGCTCAATTTTTTTATTTAAAGATCAATATTCAACAAAATACTTGGATTGATTTTTAATAAATCTCACCTAGCGCTACGCGCTCGGCCTTTGTACCTTCCTACAGTTGTATAAAAAGCTTGTGAAACTCAAGAGCGAAATGTCGACTACTTTGATTTGATGAGTATGAATTCCGTTTTGTTAAAACTTCTCCGGCTTTAACAAATGCATTCTCATCGCGTGTCTCATGCTGCGCACTCGATCAAAATTTGTCCAAGACGGTGGAGAAGTTTTGTTGCCTAATTTTTTCCACGTGTTGTGTAGTTTTTCTAGAAGTTCAAATTCTTTATTTTATTTTCTACGATTGAAACAAAAACTACGAGTTCGATGGGACTAATTAGGGCAAATTTACAGATATTTTTCGTGTGAACAACTTTTCTCTATAAATGAAGCCAAAACTACCAAAAAAAGAAACTTCCTATCTTTTATCATTTTTCGTGCAAACAAAATTTGATTTTTCGATTTTTTGAGAAAATTCAAAAAGTTGTAAGGACCATCTTGTAGGGCTCCCAAAAATTAACATTTTCCTTTTTAAAACTTTCTTCCATATCTTGCGTTGTTTGGCTCAAAATTCTCATTTTCTTTTATATTTTTGAATTTTAAAAATACCATAACTCTGACAATTTTGTTTTTATCGAAAAAAATGATGAGGGTAAATTGTTTCACTTTAAGTTATAGAGTTCACAGATTTTTTTTCATTTATCTTTGTGCGATCAAAATTAGAATTCCCGATTTTTCGAAAAAATTTAAAAAGTTGTATTCACGATCTTGTCGGGGTCCCAAGAAGTAACATTTTTTCTCTCTGATTTTCTTATCAATCCTGCGTTAGTTAGCCGAAAATTCTCATTTTCTTTCATATTTTTGAATTTTGAAAATACCATAACGCTGACAATTTTGTTTTTATCGAAAAAAATGACGAGGATAAATTGCTTCACTCTTCACATGCTCCAAGAAATTTTACGTACAATTTTTGAGTCTTGAAAAAAGTCCAAAAAAATTTCCAGAATGCTCCCCCTCTTCGATTTTGCAACCAATATAGCTGGTTGGCGAACTCGGTTTGTCTTTTTGGTCTCTCAAAATGTGTGCCAAAGCACGATAAAATATGATCATTCTTTCGAAAGTTATCGTGTCTACAGATCACTGACACACAGACAGACAGACACCTTCGTAAGAATCGTTCTTCTGACTCAGGGATCTCAAAACATGGACATTTAATTAAATCCACGAAAGTCAATGTTTGCATAAAACCAATACCTTCTCATTCAGCATGAGAATGTAAAAAAAATTCCAAGAGTTGTCGAAGTATAAATGTATTTCGCACGGTTTAGCTGACATGGGGTTAATTAGGAGCTTTGAAAGACTTTATAAAAGGAGAGAAAGCAGGAAGACGATCAAGATTTAATTAAACTTTAAGAAAGGATGGCGCAAAATCTTCTAGAATTTTAAATCAAAGCAGGCACAAATACATGTTCAAATGTTATAGAATGGTAATCTAGTGTCCATACGATGATTGAATTTTGGGGACGCTGTAATATTTCACACCAATGCACAAGAATTGAAAATTTTTAGGAAGCATTCTAGAGGATTTCAAGTAATGTGTAAGGATTTAAAGAGCATTCCTAAATCTATTGATTTCTAAACTTTTCAAAGAACTACAGAGGGTTTTTAGGGATAGCACAATAATCTGACAGATTTCGATTAAACTCTGAGAAAATCAAGTATTTTTAACAGGTTCAAACAATTAGAGGGCAGTCAAAAATGTTTAATGAATGCATAGGATTCGAAGAGCTTGCAGAAGATTTGAAGGCTTTAAATGTTCCAGAAAATTCTAAGTAGCCAATCCCTCATTGAAGATTGAGGTCATTAGGTATTTTCTGAGATATCCCTATATTTTTGGTACTCGTAAGCAAAGTGTTCAATCATTCGAATAAATTTATTTCCAACTAATTTAGCTCTTTTCAATGCAATCTAACTTATTACATAAAAAATTTCAACATTCTGTGAGTGTCTGATAATAAGACAAATGTAGTTACAAAGGATACTTTTCCCGTACATTTTTATTCGAAAAATGGGTCTAAAAAAGACAATAATCGTGCGCGTAGCACGTTGTCTAGTTAATATAACAAAATCACTCAATACACTCTGAATTCCTTGGAATGAACTTTCATTCCAAGCAACGACTGAACTGTCAGTTTCATTCTAAGACTTTCATTTCCTAAGAATGAATCAGCTTGGACGGTGAGATTTTCATTCCAAGGCTTAGAATGAACTGTGTTTCATTCCAAGCTGGAATGAAATGTTAGTCCAAGCGTTGGATTAAAATAACGTTGCGTCAAAAGTACGACTTTACCTAATTCATTACTCTTTGAAAATAAAATTTTCACAATATTTTTTACTCTTATTTGTAACCTATGCATAGTTTGGGTAAATTTTTTTCCTATTTATGACAAATTTCTTCCATTAGTTTTCATTTTAAATGGTTTTTCTAAAAATTCTGAAAATGTATATATTTTCATTGTAAATAAATCAGGTTAAATAATATGATTTATAAGAATAAGATCACTGAACAGTACAGACAATACTGGAGCTTCTTCGAAGCCTCCGGTTAGGCACTGCTAGTTTTGAAAAGCTTCAAAATACCACTCGTACACCCTGTAGAGGTAAGTGACTTAACCTCTAAACATTTCATGATCTAATTCGACCTGTTTTTTGAAAATAATATTTAATTTTCAGGAGAAAAAGTTTTACAAGTATAAGTAGTGAAAAAATCTTTTAAGCCAGTTTTTTAAATAACTTTTTTGAAAGGCTTCATTAATAGAGTTTCGTCACCTTAAACGATAATATATTTAAACTATAGTCATGTGCGAAAGACACTAAAATCAATTAATTACTTTTTCTTAATTATTCATTGTCGTCCATTACTTTCGAGTCTTTCTGCGATTTCAGCAGTTTTCTAAAAAACACACACAAAAAAGAGGCTATTTTGATGATTTGCTCGCTTGCTCCGTTCATTCCAGTTGGAATGAAAATGCATTCTAAGGTAGGACTGAGACAGCTTAATTCCGAGCTTCGAATGAATTATTTCATTCTAAGAGAATGAACATTTTTCAGTCGTTACATGGAATGAACTTTCATTCTAAGAGAATGAACTTTCATTCCAAGGAATTTAGAGTGTAGCAGTTTCATTCCAATGTACGGATAAAATTAAATATTCTCAGTTTCTTCAAAAATGAATTTAAGCAGAAAGTCCTCATTTCTTCACGAATGGAATTCATGACGCTGCTGACGTCATTTCCATACATTTTTGCATGAAACCTTTGTCGCAATGATGCATACATTATGAACTGAAATCCTTTTACGTCAAAGTACTTCGCGACATTCTCTTTCACACGAACGCCAGATTCAATACATGTTTTTAACCTTATTTTATAAAATAAATATGTTATTATGTTCTAGATATTATCCTCACATTCGTATATCAACGAGCTAAGCCGAAAGGATATATGCGCGGAATGACGATAATCCGTGTGAACTTCCGCAAGAAGCAACACGCCCGAGTATACTCGTCATAACAAATTGTATCTACTTTTTGCTACAAAGTGCTCTGCCGATCGGTGCTGTGAGTTCCGCGGCACGTTTAAAAAGTATCTTGCGCTTTTCCGTATTTACGATATTACTTTTTCCGGGTATAACAAGTCCCGACTCACTATAATCCAACCTAACTCAATGTCTCTACGGAGCGCAGGTTCGGAAGAAAAATGGACTGGAATTGCAGGCACGGCCGGCGCAGTGCTGGCAGGATGGATAGGGGTGTTCAGAAACTTCATGTTACGTATACAGTAATGTAATATAAACCCCATGAAATCTGCAACGTCTAACTCACGTGCCGAGAAGCGCTGGTGGCCAGACCCATAAAGCAGAGTGCATATACGGCTTGCCGGCAACGAACCGAGAGAAAATGGTCAGGATGGAAGAGGAATGAAAGAGGAATAAAAGAGGGTTCAAGGAGTTGAAGGGATAAAAGGGGTTAAAGGGCCAGAGGGTAACCGAGGGTAGTAAAGAGCCTCCCCAAGCACTCACTCAACCGCGGTTGCATAAATCATGCTATTAACGACGCTCGTATTTATTGCTTTTTCAATATCGCCACATTCACCTTTTCCGCCCTTATGGATCATAATTTTACCTGACTGTCATCTAGTATGCTGTCCAGCTTTCATTTCTGGTGCATATTGCATAAGTTGAGAAGACTAGATACTTCGAATCGGACAAATATTTGTCTCCCGAGATGGAAACATCAAAGCGAATTGCAAATTCAGAATTGATCAAATGTTGACTTTGGAATGACTATTAAAGTTACTTTTTCATTAGGAATATTGGAAGAATAATAAATTTGAATTATATGAAAATATAAAGGACGGCTTTGCTAATATGGGGTTAAGTAGAAACTTTGAGAGGCTCCGTAACATGAGAGAAAGTAGGAAGAAGTATAAAGATTTAATGGAACTTTAAGAATGGATGTCGCAAAATCTTAAAGATTTCGGAATAAAGAGAGGCACAGATACATGTTCAAATCTCATAAAAAGTGAATGTTATGTCGATGTACACTCTAAATTCATTGGAATGAAAATTCATTCTCTTAGAATAAAAGTTCATTCCAAGTAACGACTGAAAAATGTTCATTTTCTCAGTCCCACCTTGGAATTAATTTTCATTCCAACTGAAATGAACGGAGCAAGCGGTCAAATCATCGACATAACCTCTTTTTTGTGTGTGATTTTTAGAAAACTGCTGATTTCGCAGGAAGACTTAAAAGTTATGGAAAATAATGAAGAATTTTAAAAAAGTAATTGATTGATTTTAGTGTCTTTCACACATGACTATAGTTTAAATATATTATCATTTAAAGTGATCAAACACTATTGAAAAAGTTCAAAAAGTTAATGAAAAAACTGTTGTACGAGTGGTATTTTGAAGTTTTTCGAAACTAACAGTGCCTAACCGAAGGCTTCGAAGAAGCTCTAGCATTGTCTGGAAAAGTAAGGTTCTGAATTCCGTTTTATTAGCATACGATGTGTTATTTTTTTTTATGTAGACTCTCAGGACGATGATTTTTTTCCTCTGAGGCAGCCCCTACATGTTGACTTTCGAGCGGGAAACACACTAGCACGGTCCACGTTGTAACACCTCCGTGCATATATATATATATATATAGACACACACGCGCAGATCCTATCGGTACACGCAGTGTTATATTTTTTGATTGGAAAAGTAGAATTTAACTTTGAGAACAGAGAGATTCAATTTTTGACGCAACGTTAGGTTAACCGAACGCTTGGACCCACATTTCATTCCAACTTGGAATGAAACACAGTTCATTCCAAGCCTTGGAATGAAAATCTAACCGCCCAAGCTAATTTATTCTAAGGGAATGGAAGTTCATTCTCTTAGAATGAAACTGACAGTTCAGTCGTTGCTTGGAATGAAAGTTCATTCCAAGGAATTTAGAGGGTAACAATTGGCTTCCAAACACGACTTAATATTTTTGAACAATTAGAAAGAACACTGTAAGGAAAATGTGATCAAAATTACTAGACACAAGAAACTCACTTTTTTCAGAGATTGAGTCAATGACGTCAAAATATTGTTAAGTGCAACCTCTTTCCGTGATTTCAATCCCATGCTGAAGAAAAATATCTAAATAGGTAAAATTCACGAAATAGAATATGGATGAATAAAACTTTATTTTTATTGAATATTTTGTTACACTGGAGTTTCGAAATTTCTGATATTAGATCTTGTATCGATATTCGAACTATCCTTATCCGATTCATATTGAAAAATTCCTCCTCATTATCAATAAACGTGTTCATGTACACACTACACAATTTTGAAAGCATCAACTTTCAACCAAATAGTTGAGTTTTCAACATAGGAAATGAATTTCCGACCAAAAAGATTAACGTTCGCCATAAAAGACGAATTTTCGTTCGACTTCATGGGTTTTCGACAAAATGAATGAATTTTCAACCAAAGAGTGAATCTTGGATTGAATGCGTTTCGAACAGGGTGAATCAGCTTTCAACTAAATAGTTGCATTTTCAATCAAAAAAGTGAAATTTCTAGAAAGTTCGATGTTCTAAAAAGGGACGATTTATCTAAAAAACAATTTATTTTTCAACGAAGGAATGAATTTTTTAGTTAAAGAATCCATTCTTCCTTAAAAAGACGGATTTTCATCAGAATCCATGAATTTGTGACGAAATAAATGAATTTGCAACCAAAGAGTGAATCTTGAAAATAAATGAATTTCGAATAAAACGAGTCAACTTTCAATCAGATAGTTGAATTTTCTACCAAGAACATGAATTTCTATCATGAAGTTTGATGTTCTCAAGGAAATACGATTTGTCTACAAAACAGCTCAATTCCCAACAAAAAAAAAATGAATTTTTTAGTTAATTGATTAATTCTGCCCAAAAAGACGAATTTTTTTCAAAATATATATGAATTCGTGACGGAATAAGGTAATTTCTAATGAATTTTGAAGATGGATTAATTGGTTTCAAAGTAAATCAAACTTCAAACAAAAAGCTGCATTTTCAACCAAGAAAATAAATTTTATACAATGAAGTTTGATGTTCTAAAAAAACGAATTTCTAACGAAATTGCCGAATTCCAGATAGAAATAGACGGATTATTTACAAAACAATTTACTTTTCAATCAAAAAAATGAATTTCCGACCAAGAAGATTTAGGCTCCCCAAAAATGACGAATTTCCATCCCAATACATGAATTTGTGACAAAATAACTGAATTTGCAACCAAAGAGTGAATCTTGAAAATGGATGAATTTTGAACAAAGTAAATCAACTTTCAACAAAATAGTTGAATTTTCCACCAAGAACATGAATTTTCTACCTTAATGTTTGGCCTTTCAAAGGGAAGACGATGCATCTACAAAACAGTTCAATTTTCAACAAAAAAATGAATTTTTTGTTTGGAAGATTAATTCTGCCAAAAAAGATGAATTATTTTTGATAATACATAAATTTGTGACGAAATAATGTCATTTTTCACGAATCTTGAAGAGAGATTCATTGGTTACAAACAAAATCAGCTCTCAACTAAATAGTTGAATTTTCAACAAAGAAAATGAATTTTCTGCAATAAACTTTGATGTTCTCAAAGAACGATTTTCGAGCAAAATTTCAAATTTCAAACCAAGACAGACATATTATTCAAAAAACAGTTCACTTTTCAACCAAAAAAATGAATTTCCGACCAAAACGATTGATGTTCCCCAAAAAAGACGAATTTGCATTCGAAAACATGAATTCGCGATGAAATAAATGAATTTTCAATGAAAGAGTGAATCTTGAAAACATAAAAGAATTTCGAAAAGTAAATCAACTTTAAACCAAATGGTTGAATTTTCAACCAAGAACATGAATTTTCTACCATAAAGTTTAGCGTTCTAAAGAAAAGACGATTCATCTACAAAATAGTTCAATTTTCAACAAAAAAAAAAATGAATTTTCCAGTTGAAAGATTGATTCTGCCAAAAAGACGAAATTTTTCAAAATACATGAATTTGTGACAAAATGAGTTCATTTCTAACGAATCTTAAAAATGGATTATTTGGTTACAAAGTAAATCAACTTTCAACCAAACAGTTGAATTTTCAACCAAGAAAATTCATTTTCTACAATGAAGTTTGATGTTCTAAAAGAACGAATTTTGAGCGAGGTTGGCGAATTTCAAACCAAAAAAGACGGATCATTTACAAAACGGTTTATATTTCAACCAAAAAAAAAAAAAGAATTCCGACCAAATGATTGATGTTCCACAAAAAAAAACGAATTTCCTTCCGAACACATGAATTTTTGACAGAATAAATGAAATTCGACAAAATAGATAAATATTTAACCAAAGAGTCATCTTGAAAATAAATGAATTTCGAACAAAGTGAATCAATTTTCAACCAGATGGTTTGATTTTTAACCAAGAAAATGAATTTTGCCAACGGCCATACCACGCTCGGAAAACCAGTACCCGTATGGTCACTGAAGTTAGGCAGCGTTAGGCTTGGTTAGTACTTGGATGGGTAACTATCCGGGAATACCACTTTCTAAAACAATGAACCACTATTCTGAAAGTGTTTGTTGCATGTCCGGTAAAATTTCTTCAGAGTAAGTCCATGTTTCGATTATCTTAATTCCGAAGAAAATGCCAAGTATGAAAAACATGAGGTATTTGTTCATTTACGTGAAGAGGAAATTTTTTCAGTACAAGTCTTATTGGCTACTTATTGGTTTCAAAGTTACGCAACAGTGTCTCTAATTATTCTTGATGCAAATTCAATTCTAAAAAAAATGAGATTAGCTACTGATGGGAAGGAATTATAAACTTCAGGCTATGCTTTGAAAACTTTAGATAAGGCTTTTTGTATCTTATACCCATGTGATCGAGTTTCTTACTTTTTCGCATTATTATTTCAAAGCCACACCAGTGAACAACATGAGGGTAATTTTGAAACTTGAATATTCAAATTACAAAAAGCACGATGAAAGAAAAGTTACGAGCTTGCTGGAGGCGGATATTTTAATCGAACCAGTTTTCAATTCAGTCATTTCACATCAGATTTACTATTAAAATTTTAATTTACACAAAGTTATATTTTTCTTGATTTTCACACATAAATAAACCTTTTTTTTATATGATGTGTGAAATTCACAAGTTATCAGAATCTAATGAAAATCACTTTTTTGAAATGCTCAAAAGTAGCAATTATTTATTCACTAGAATCTGTATGTTTTATAATTAGGTTCATAATTTTGTCTTACCTTGACTTTGTAATATGCAAAAAATATTCGGTATTCATTTATTCGGGAAACATGAAAAAGCGTTGAACAAATTGCATTTAAGAAAAAAAGGTATCTCCGAAATTAAATTTTTCCCTATGTGATTTTGCAATATACTTCAGAGAGTATCTCACGAAAATTTCAGATTGTACCGTCAATAACTTTTTGAGATATGACAAATAATGTAGAGCCGTGTTACTTCGAGCGCGAGCTGCTGCATTGTCTTACCCAGTCTACCACGAGCATGCGAAGTCGAGTACGTTAACTTACGTTTTCGTGGATTTTCTCCCAAAGGCTTCCAGTCAATGAACTTTGAATAAAAGTCAGCTATAGTTTTTTGCAAATTCTGTTGAATAAATAATGTATACTAAATTCATTTTATGCATAAGCTATGTTTTTATTGTTATCGAAAGAATAATAATCCGAGTAAGCTGTAGTATTTTGAAGGAAAACATTTCTGTACAGCACAGTAAAATCAAAAGTTTTCACTTAAGATTTTTATTATTATTTTCACAATTATTCGGAATTTTGGTACAAAATCATGACATCGTTATAACGATGTCATGATTTTGTACCAAAATATGAATCCCCTTGTCTATTTCGCTTTTCGTTTCAAGGCTCGCTTCGAGACATTTTTTGAAAAGCTAGGATATCCACTGCTTCCATCCGAAATCTGCATCATTAATCATTGCCTCGTGAGTCTGAGCACAGTAGAACTGGGAAAAATTTTATCTTGACCGATTTTGTCACCATTGACATCAAGATGATGAAATTAATTAATCCTCTGGAGATCAAGACGGGACTCGCTAGAAATGCCTTCGTTTTAGTTGACCCCTTGGTTTCTCATTCTTGATTTTTTCAAGTCTGATTTTCAATTTTTTTTAGCATACCTTAATCAGGAAATACTATTCCACATATTTCTGTTTATTGAAAGAAAGTTTCCAATTTCTTCAATATTCGAGAAAATCACGAAATTGTTACTTTTTGCCAAAATGGCAAATCATTACACTTTTGCATTCCGCTCGCTTCGACTCCTACAATAATAGGAGAACAGGAATGAAATTGGTAGGGAACATGCAATTAACTGTTCTGAAAGTAACACTGATGAAGAAGTTTTGATTTATTATTCAAACATTTTTTATTAATTTATCCCCGACTCAAGTCGTGAATTACGCATCGACACTTTGAAACGATTCGTTTCAATGACGAATTTCGAAAAAAAATTTTCTAATGCATCGGTGATTTACAAAACTGAACGAGATTATGAAGCAGCTACCTAATTTTCAAAAAATGTATCAAAGCGAGCTTTGAAACGAAAAGCGAAATAGATAAGGAAATTCGTATCTAACCATGGCATGATTTTGTACAAAAATTTCGAATAATAGTGAAAATAATAATGAAGATCTTAAGTGAAAACTTTTGATTTTACTGTGCTGTACAGAAATGTTTTCCTTCAAAATACTACAGCTTACACGGATTATTATTGTTTCGATGATAATAAAAACGTTGCTTATGCATAAAATGAATTTAGTACACATGATTTATTCAACAGAATTTTCAAAAAACTCTTATTTAAAGTTCATTGACTGGAAGCCTTTGGGAGCATATCCACTAAAACGTAAGTTAACGTACTCGACTTCGCATGCTCGTGGTGGACTGGAAAAGACAATGCAGCAGCTCGCGCTCGACGTAAGACGGCTCTACATTATTTGTCATTTCTCAAAAACTTATTGACGGTCCACTCTGAAATTTTCGTGAGCTACTCTCTGAAGTCTATTGCAAAATTACATTTGGAAAAATTCCATTTTGGAGACACCTTTTTTTCGTAAATGCAATTTGTTTACCACTTTTGCATGTTACCTGAATAAATAAATACTGAATATTTTTCGCATATTACAAATTTAAAGTATGTGAAATCATGAACATAATTATAAAACAAACATAATCTAATGAATAAATAATCGTTAATTTTGAGCATTTAAAAAAAGTGATCTTCATCAGATTCTGAAAGTTTTAATGATGATAACGTATGAATTTCACACATCATATCGAAAAAAAATACGTTGCTTCTCTTTTTGTGTTAAAATCGAGAAAAATGAAACTTTGCGTGAATTAAACAACACAAACTGATGAATCTCCTTCAAACGGAAGATGTGCAAGACAGACTCCATGGATCGCCAAGAAAGCTTCTGTCAGCAAAAAGTAAATAGAAGCTACTTTTATGTCCACAGACGGTACTAAGACGATAGAACCTTCATAAAATCGGTATAAAGGCAGTAGTCACGTAAGAACTGTAGCAATTGACTCGTCTAGACTAAAACTGTTTACCTCTAAAGTGACGCACTTTTACCAACTTCACTGTCGATGCTTGCATCAGGTTTACTCCAATTGGGAGAACACAGCTATCGGCGATTGAGCTGCGTGAACATCAGCATTTGTTATTAGTACATGCTGATTTACGTCACTTTCAGAAGAATCACTATCAGAACTATTCATTATAAATGCCTTTATTCGCGGGCAACGTGTAAGTCCGTATTCAATATACACACGCGGCGCGTCGAGAGAGAGAGAGAGAGGGGGAAGGAAACTGCGTAATAGCTCCGTTTTTCGCAGTTAGGTGGCCAAGCTCAGAGTATATGTATACCCCCTCAAAAGCAGCAAAGCTTCGAAAATAGAGAGATGCTGTGCGATAATATCTGGATATTATAAAGTAGTATCCAAATTTTTAATATATATTTCTCAATAGCCAGTTTTCTCCGTGGAGATAAAGTATAAGGCAACAGAGTAGGAAATTTGGATT
>WSXT02200375.1:0-18785 GCA_011762715.2 Neuroterus valhalla | reverse complement strand
ACAACGATCCCATACAGAAGTCCAATCAGCGACCAGGAATAGCAGACGAAAAGGCTAGATCAAAATTTGGGCATTACACTCCGTGCCATGCACTCCATTTAATACTCTCTGGCAAAGAGCGACTGACACCTGGGAATCGACATTTCGCTTTAGTTTAATTAACTTTCCCAAATGGAAATGGGACATTATAAAATGGACGATTACCGAGACAATTTCGAAGACGCGAAATTATTTCCATTTCATGTCAAGTTTATCTGGCAAGGTTAATTATTATTGCAGTCAGTTCTTCACTTTGAATCGAAGTTTTTTTTTTCTTTCTTCTGCAGAAGTGAAAAATTTCATATCATTCACCCCCTGTCTCTTCAATTTCAAAAGTCAAAAACCATTTCTTTCTCTTCCAGCTCTTTCAATTTTACCCTATTTCCTTCTGGCAAGGCAACTTCTCGTTCACTCTAAAATAGAACCCTTACCCGACAACCCTTCCTTCACGTTAAGCTTCACGCGCAGGTCTCTCCTTTCCCCTATATAACTATATATAGTGAACCTTACTTCAGAATTACATTCTCCTTCCCTTATACTACATTTATACTAGACTTCTGTACGTACCGTTTGCTCACGTGCAAGCTCTCGTACGAAGGGTGGCATATAACAGGCGACTGGAAAAGAATGGGTGTTGCTATCTTAACGTTACCTCCATTTCATAATTACTCTTGCGTCATTAAGGAAAATTGAAAAGAGGAAAAAGATCTTTCAAGATTAAAAAAACGTCTATGTGGCCTTGTCACTTATTATAGAATATATATATGTAGGGTGGCGATTTGGTCGACTAATCCTTGGTCATTTCCCGGTTAAGTTCTTCAATTTTATCGGTTACACGGAGAAAACTAGATATTAAGGAATAGACATTCAAAATATGGATATTCACGCATAATATCCTCCTGGAACAGTCTTTCGGTAAGTAGAGACTTTTATATTGTATGACTGCAAGATTCAAGATAAATGAAAACTAACCTCGAAATAAAAAATGTTCAACTTTTCAACAGAATTTCTCAACATAAAATTGTCCCTCCTTTAGATTCTTCAACTCCTCAAAAACAGATGTGAGAAAATAATTCCAACAGTGGGAATTTGACGCCTTCACAATAAAACGATTTTGAGGGACGTTTCACAATTAGTATTAGGGAATTCAGAGCTTTCGTATAAAACAAAAATATGCACTTTCTGGAACCCTCAGAATGTCTTTTCTGTCCTTTTTCCCATTTCTCGTTAGGCAACACAGATACAGTGCAGCCTCTCAATAAGGCGCCTCTCGGGACAGTAGGAGGAGTGTTTTCCAGGAAACGTTCTACCTCCTCTTACGTTTTTCGCTGCTCTCGAGATTTTTGCTGCTCTGCCTCTGAATAAGGCGCTCCCCGAATGTAGGCGCGGTATAAAAGGTGGTGTATTTATGTATAGTAGGGTGGTCCAAAAATGCATTAGAAAATTTTTTTCTCGAATTTTTGTGCAAAACGCCCAGAAATTTTTTCGAATCCACAAAATAAAACGCATTTTTTTGGTTGAAGAAATATATTTAGAGGTGGCGCAAGCCCCATGAAGTTCAACACGTATTTCCCGCAAGAAAAAAAAATGTTTTTGTAAATTTTATTTAGAATTCTCAATATTAGGTGAATCGAGTTCGAATACCACCATTTCTCTTCACAATTATTCACAAAATGCGAATAAAATATTACTTTTCAAATACCAACCCCATAAGTCTGTTTTATAGGGTCCCAAAAAACTCCCATAATTGGAGAAATAAGTTTTTCGAGTTTTCGGCGATAATTATGATTTTTTGCGTTTTTTTAACGCATATTGTTTCAAATACATGAAATACCACTCTATACTGACAATTAAATGTTTATTTGAATTGTTCAAACAATTTTTTTTTTCAGCAACTTTCTCTTAGGAAAGTGTTAGAGAGTCAAGGTCTTTTCTGAATTCTTCAACTTATTTTCAACGTTTCAGTAAAAGCGAGGTAATAATCAATTAAAGTTATCAAAAATAATTGTTTTATCGATTTGTTGTTAATTATAACAATATATATAATTGTTAGAATATAATTGTCTAAACAAATTGTACATGTTTAAACTATCTCCTTCGAGATTGATACTACATAGTTGCGGGTTTTCCCTGAATTTTTTAACTTTTTATCACTTTTCAAATAGATTAGAGTAATAATTGTGTAATGTAAAAGAATAGTTACTTGCGGTTTTTCTGAATTTTTAAACTTTTTCCCCTTTTTTCACTCAAAGTGAGTTGATATTTAATTTGATTTAACAAAAAAATTGTTTAAACAAATTATTTTTTTTATGGCTATCTTCTCTTCAACTTTGTTTCACCTTTTTAGTTGTGAACAAATAATAAATAAACATGAAAGAGAATCATATTTCAAATAGTATTGTATCCTTTTAAGTAAATTATTTTTGGTCTTTTCCCGAAGTTCAAAAAAAATTAATCAAACCCAAGAAGAAGAATTCATTCAGTGAAATTCGAATTTCGAATTTTCTACTAAAATCATTAACCTTTAACGCGAAAATTGAATATTTAAGAAAGTAGTTCAACTTTCAACCAAAGAGTTTAATTTCCAACCTAGAAATATAAATTTTTAATCAAAAAGGTTAAGAGTTTAGAAAAAACCGAAACTTTTTGGGACTAATCTAAGAGAAGAAAGAAAGAAAGAGAATAAATATTTTTGCTAAATAAAATAAAATAATTACTTACTTCAAGTGAAAAGTGATCAAAGAGTTGAAAATTTCAGAAAAAGTCGCAACTTTGTAGCATTATTCTAAGAGAATATTATTATAATTAATAAAAAATTGAATGAACAATTATTTTTGTTAACTGTATTGATTATTACCTCTCGTTAAGTGAAACGTTGAGAACAAGGTAAAAAATTCAGAAAAAACCTTGACTTTCTAACCCTTTTCTAAGAGAAAGTTGCTAAAAACAATGATAAATTGTTTAAACAATTTAACTAAACATCTAATTAAAAGTATAAAGTAGTATTTCACGTAATTGAAACAATTTGCGTTCAAAAACCGCAAAAAATCATAATTAGCGCCAAAAACTCGAAAAACCCATTTTTTCACTTATAGGGATTTTTTGGGACCCTCAAACTTATGGAGGTGTATCTGAAAAGTAATATTTTATTCGCATTCTGTGAATAATTGTGAAGAGAAATTGTCGATCTCGAACTCGATTCACCCAATATTAAGAATTCTAAATAAAATTCACAAAAACGTCCTTTCTTCTTATGGGAAATACGTGTTGAACTTCATGGGGCTTGCGCCACTCCGAATGCCGTTTTTCATTAAGAAATCATTTTTACTGAGGGCGCCCTATTGAGAGGCAATGAATTCAAATCTTCTTCACGGAACGTTACGGCTGGAGAGAGGTGGTAGCGTTTAAACGTGCTTGAGGAAAGACGCCTTATTGAGAGGCACCCTATTAAGAGGCTGTACTATAAAAAGATTCTTATCCCTATCAAAGCCAACCGATATGAAAATTGCCGAATATAGTAGAACCGTTTACAGTGATACATCTCTATATCATGATATATTCGCTCCATTCGAGTATTATCAATAAAAAAATATATGGTTATAATGTAAGAATCAATAAATTAAAAAACGAGTAAAGTAGTTTATTCTACAAAGAAATAATATCAAATAATATCATTAATCATAAACTGGAGAGTTATAATTGAAATCAAGAAGACGAATTTTCAACTGTACTAATAAATATTTGACTGGAGCACTTTCATTTTCAATCATGAATGTGAATATAGAAGGAGAAGAATTTTCAAATAGAAGGAATAAATTTCTACCAAAAAATACGATATTTAAACGAAAAAGTTGAGTTTCGAACTAAAAAGATCATTATTTCTAACCTAAAATGAAACAGTAACATTATTTAGTTTAAAAAACATATTTGATTAAAAAGATGAATTGTCAACCACAATTCAAATACTCAAATTTAAAATGAATATTAACTGATGATAACCAAATAAATAAATTATCAACTACAACTCTGTAATTTTCAATTGGAATAAGTAAAATTTCCAGTTGGAGATAAATAATTATAACAAAAAAAAATTTCACTTCCAACCAAATAAAATACTGTCTTGTATTGTCTTGTATTGCAGTGTCTTGCATTGTCTTATATTGTCTTGTCTTGAATTATCTTTTCTTGCTATCAATTACATGAATTTCCAAAGAAATATTCAATTTTCAAATGAAAAAAAATTAATGCTCAACTAAATACTTGATTTTTCAAAAAAAGAATAAATTTCTTTTCCACAAAAAGGTGATTTTTTATCTAGAAAAAGATGAATTTGCAATATCTGTTCTGTCTCGTCCTGCCCTGTCTTGTGCCGTCCCGTGTTGTCCTGTCTTGTCTTGCCATGTCCTGTTCTGCCGTGTATGGTCTTGTCCTGCCGTGCACTGTCTTGTCCTGTATTGTCATGTCTTGTGTAGCCCTGCATTGTCTCGTCCCGTTTTGCTCTGCATTGCGTTGCTGTTTCTGTTTTTTACCTGTATTGTCTGGTCTTTTTCTGCCTTGCCTTGTCTTTTCACGTCTTGTCTGCCTTGTCTTGTCTTGCCTTGTTGTGCGTGTCTTTTATTTGTTGCATCCTGTTCTGTGCTGTATTGTCTTGTCTCGCCTTGTCGTGTGTCTTGTATAGTCCCGTCCTGTCTCGCCATGTATTGTCTTGTCCTGCCATGTCTAGTCTATCTTGGTTTGCCCTTTCTTGTCTTGTTTTGCATTGTCGTGTGTATCTTGTCTTGCCTTGTCGTGTATCTTGTAAAGTCCCGTCCTTTCTTACCCTATTTTCTATTGTCCTGTCATGTATTGTCTCTCTTGTCCTTTCCTGTCTTGTCCCGTCCTATCTTGTTTTTTTATGTTCTGTCCTGACGTGTCTGGTCTTGTCCTGCCTTGTCTTGTCCTGTTTTTTCCTTGCTTGTGTTGCCCTGCGTTGTCTTGTCCTGTCTCGTTCTGTATTTTCTGATGTTGTCTTGTCTTATTGTGTATTTTCTGTTCATGTCCTGCCCTGTCTTGTCCTGCCTCACCTTGTCTCGTCTTCACTTGACTTTTCGTGAGTGCCTTGTATTGTCCCGTCCTGTATTCTCCTGGCCTGTCTTATCTTGTGCTGCCCTGTCCTGTCATGTACTGTCGTGTCATGTACTGCCCTGTCTTGTCTTGTCCTTTCTTGCCGTGTCCTGTCCTGCCCTGTCCTGGCATGTCCTGCCTTGTATTGTCTTGTCTGGTCTGGTCTTGCCTGCCTTGTCCTGGCA
This sequence comes from Neuroterus valhalla, assembly GCA_011762715.2. Taxonomy (NCBI): domain Eukaryota; kingdom Metazoa; phylum Arthropoda; class Insecta; order Hymenoptera; family Cynipidae; genus Neuroterus; species Neuroterus valhalla. Next base: position 13,458 of record WSXT02200375.1, on the reverse strand, counting down.
TGTCCTGCCTTGTCTTGTCTTGTCTAGTCTGGTCTGGTCTGGTCTAGTCTGTTCTGGTCTTGTCTGGTCTGGTCTGGTCTGGTCTGGTCTGGTCTGGTCTGATCGAGTCTGGCCTGTTCTAGTCTGTTCTGGTCCGGTCTGGTCTGGTTTGGTCTGGTCTAGTCTGGTCTGGCCTGGTCTGGCCTGGTCTAGTCTAGTCTGGTCTGGTCTGGTCCGGTCTGGTCTGTTCTGGTCGGATCTGGTCTGGTCGAGTCGGGTCGGGTCAGGTATTTCCTTTTCTTGTCTTGTCTTGTCTTGTTATCAATAGCACCAATTTCCAAAGAAATATTCAATTTTCAAATTGAAAAAAATCAATGCTCAACTAAATACTTGAGTCCTAAGGAAAAAATGCATTGATATTTTACATCGTAGTCACATTTAGAATTAGAGGTGAATTTCAAATGGAAATGATACACCTTGAAAAAAATGTGATTCTCAACAGAAAAGTTTACTTTCAAACAAAAAGGTTATTTTTTATTTAAAAAAGGATGAATTCACAATCAAAAATATAAACAAGTTTTGTGTTATAATTCAGAAATATTTCTTCTCTGAAATTCCACTTCTACTCTAGAAACTGCTTGAATGCTCTATATTCGAATAACAATTATTTTAAAAAGTTCCTGTTCCATGTAAGAAATTCCCTGTTCCAAGTGAAATTATTTTTCTCTACTGAAACACTGCCCGAGAATAAAAAATAAAATCAGTTTCTAGAATTCCCGATAGTCTTGCCCTCATGCGGTGACTCACTTATCTTTTTCAACAATCGGAACTTCATTCACGCGCTTCAATATTTGAAATAAACTACTAGAGTTAGAAAGAGGGGATAAGTACAGGGAGTAAAGAGATCAGCGGCAAGAAAATTGGCAGAGCTTGTAGGATTTAGATAGAGTGGGAGTACAGCGCGACGCTATGACACCGCGAACGCGAGATGCACCAACCCCGAGCGGTATCTCGCGAACTACTGGTCCCTCATGGTTATTATGAGAAAACAGCACACATTCCATCACGATGTAATAGATTCATCATATAAATATTAATTTCTGGAATATATACCCGAAAATCTTTAACCAAACAAAATTAACCTCCAACGAAACAGTTGAATCCTCAAACAAAATAAATTGATTCGTAACCCAACAGTTGCACCTCCAACCTAAAAGTTTGACTTTCAATCAGAAATATACATTTGCAATCAAAAATGGAATAGTTGCATTTTTAGTGGAAGAAAATCAATTCTCGAAACAGAAAAAAACGGATTTTCGACGAAATAGTTGAATTTTCAACCAAACAGATAAAGCTATGTGTCAGGGAACAATTTTTTCTGATAGAAATCCTGTTTTTAGTAGAAAAATCCAAAATGAACTCTTCTCTTTATTTGTCAAGTTCTACAATTTGATTGAAGTTCACTTCTTTTGTTGACAATTAATTTTTTTAGTAAGCATTGTGATATTTGGTAGAAAAGGAACTCCTTCGTTGAAAAATAATATTCTCTAATTGAAAATTCGTGTAGAAAATGCATCTTTATTGAATACAAATTCAATAATTTGATGGTTAATAAAAATCTTCGGTTACAAGTAAACTTTTCTATAGCAAGTTGTAAGAGTTAAAATCAATTTTTTTGTTGAATAACAAAATATTTGCATTGAAAAATGAAGTATCCTGTGATTGATTGGTAGGGTGGTCCAAAAATTTTTTTTTCGAATTTTCGTGCAAAATGCCCGGAAATTTGTTCGATTCCACAAAAAAATAAATGCATTTTTTTGTTTTGGAAAAAAATATTTAGAGGTGCCGTAAGCCTCGTGAAGTTTAACACGTATTTCCCATAAGAAAAAGAGACGTTTTTGTAAATTTTATTCAGAAATCTCAATATCAGATGAATCGAGCTCGAAATTCACCATTTCTCTTCTCAATTGGTCACAGAATGCAAATAAAATATTACTTTTCAAATACCAACCCCATAAGTCTGTTTTATAGGGTCCCGAAAAACCCCCATAAGTGGAAAAATCGGTTTTCCGAGTTTTTGGCGCTAATTATGATTTTTTTGCTGTTTTTTAAACGCAGATTGTTTCAAATACATGAAATACTACTTTATACTGATAATTAAATGTTTATTCAAATTGTTTGAACAATTTATCATTGTTTTTAGCAACTTTCTCTTAGAAAAGGGTTAGAAAGTCAAGTTTTTTTCAATTTTTTAACTTATTTTCAACTTTTCAGTTCGAGCGATGTAATGATCAATTAAATTTAACAAAAATAATTGCTTCAGCAATTTGTTATTATTCATAACAATATTCTCTCAGAATAATGCTACAAAGTTGCGGTTTTTGTCTGAAATTTACAACTTTTGGTCCACTTTTCACTTGAAGTGGGTAATAATTTTATTTAATGTAGCAAAAATAATAGTTTGAACAAATTGTGAATGTTTATATCTATCTTCTTCTAGATTATTGCTACATAGTTGCGGTTTTTTCCTGAAATTATAAACTTTTTATTACTTTTCATTTAGAGTAAAATATTAATTAATCCCTGTAAGAAAACGAATTATTTAAACAATGTATTATCATCGTAATAATATTTTCTTTGCTTAATGATAGAAACTTGTGGTTTTTCCTGAAATTTTCAACCTTTTGCCCACTTTTTACTTGGAGTAAGTTTATATTTAATTTAATTTAACAAAAATAATTTTTTAAACAAATTATTGTTGTTTATAACGATTTTCTTCTAGGTAAGTGCTAGAAAGTTGAGGTTTTTCCTGAAATGATTAACTTTGCACTGGATGGGATTTGAATGGAATCCACTTAGATTGAATTAGATTGAATTGATTTGATTGTAAGTTGAATTAGATTGTTTTCTATTTAAAATAAAAAATAAAATTTATGTATCAACCATTACATTTTCTATTAAAAATTCATATTTTTAGGTCGAAAATGCAACTCTTTGGTTGAAAGTTGAACTACTTTCTTAAAAATTCAGTTTTTGCGTTGGAGATCGATAATTCCAGTAGAAAATTCGAAATTGAAATTTCACTGAATGAATTCAGCTTTTTTGTTTCAATAATTTTTTTTTCAACATTGAGAAAAGAACAAAAATAATTTGTTTAAAAAATTATTTTTGTTAAATTGAATTAAATATTAACTCAATTCGAGTGAAAAGTGGGCAAAAAGTTTAAATTTTCAGAAAAACCCATAAGTTTCTATCATGAGGCAAAGAAAATATTATTAGCAATGATAATAAATTGTTTGAATAATTTGTTTTTAACATGAATTAATCATTACTTTATTCTAATTAGAAAGTGATAAAAAGTTCAAAATTTCAGGATAAACCGCAACTATGCAGTATTGATCTAGAAGAAGATAGCTATAAACATTCACAATTTGTTTAAACAATTATTTTTGCTAAATTAAATAAAATAATTACCCACTTCAAGTGAAAAGTGGACAAAAAGTTGTAAATTTCAGAAAAAACCGCAACTATGTAGTAATAATCTATAAAAAGATAGCTATAAACATTCACAATTTGTTTAAACAAATATTTTCGCTAAATTAAATAAAATAATTACCTACTTCAAGTGAAAAAAGGACAAAAAGTTGTAAATTTCAGAAAAAACCGCAACTTTGTAGCATTATTCTGAGAGAATATTGATTATTACCTCGCTCTAACTGAAAAAATTAAAATAAGTTGAAAAATTCAGAATGAACCTTGACTTCTAACCCTTTTCTAAAAGAAAGTTGCTAAAAACAATATTAAATTGTTTGAACAATTTAAATAAACATTTAATTATCAGTATAAAGTAGTATTATATGTATTTGAAACAATCTGCGTTAAAATAACCGCAAAAAAATCATAATTAGCGCCAAAAACTCGAAAAAACCATTTTTTCACTTATGGTGGTTTTTTGAGACCCTATAAAACAGACTTTTGCGGGTGATATTTGAAAAGTGATTTTTTATTTGCATTCTGTGACCAATTGTGAAGAGGAATGGTGAATTCCGAACGCGATCATCTAATATTGAGATTTCTAAATAAAATTTACAAAAACATCTCTTTATCTTATGGGAAATACTAGTTAAACTTCACGGGGCTTGCGGCACCTCTTAATATTTTTTTTTCAAAACAAATAAAATACACTTTTTTGTGGATTCGAACAAATTTCCGGGCGTTTTGCATAAAAATTCGAAAAAAAAATTTTGTAATGCATTTTTGGACCACCTTATTGATTAGTCTTTTTGGACTTGGAGTTCATCAGTTTTTTTATAAATTGATCTATTTTCTCGAAAGTTCTTTCTTCGCAGGACTTCCATCTTTGTGGTAGAAAATTCGTTGGAAGTTCGTTGCGAAGTCTTCTATTTGTTTGAGGATGTAACTATTTTGTAAAAAATTAGTGTTTTCTTTTGTTGAAAGTGAGTAGTGGAAATTTTTTTCTTGCAATATAACACATAATTTTCTATGCGGAAAATTCTGTCTTTACATTTTGTTTTTAAATAAACAGTAATCTTCAGCTGAAACTTAACCATTCGATTGATAAATTATTACGAATTCTGGTGATTATTCCTCTTATGGTGAAACATAGATCTTTTTGGTTGCAAAAATATCTGATAAGGATGTAAGTTCAGCTATTTTTTTAAGAGTTTATTGTTTTCTCTAAGAAAACTACATTGTTTAAGTCATTTTTGGGTAAAAAATTAGGCTGTTTTGTTCCTTTCAAGAAGGAGAGACAAGTACAAATATCAATAAGATAAATTGTCCACCTCAAAAAGGTCCACAAATTTTTTTTTGATCGGACGCGAAATTATTTTTAATCATGAAAACGACACAATAGAAATATGTTTCCCTCCAATTTCACAACTGATTTGAAATTGTAATAATATATATATTATATTTGTCGTAATGTTATACATTTTTTAGATTGGTTATCATAAAAACAAAATTCGATTTCGATCAATAAATGTTCGGTAACTTTAATGGCATTGTTCGTACTACATTATTGTTCGTTAACTTTATTCTGGTTGTCATTTCATTTACGGAGAATTGATCTCCTAGAAATGTTTCGCTTACGTCATCAAAAGTCTCTGACTGCAAGACTGAATGAAGTGAGAATATTACAATCAACAAAAGGGACTTGACTTCTGCATAACTTTCACGTGTAGCCATCAAGCTGCAACGTGACCGACGTTTTCGTATTTGGTTCAATCCGAGAGCACCATTGTGTGCCTGGAATAATAAAATGGTAGATATTATTAGGTGAGTTTGACGGCCTTATTACTAGTTTTCAATTAAAATTAATGTTACACGTGAAATCAAATTTTAATATGTAATCTTCAATAATTCCTGTGTGATTGCAAACAAGCTAGCCATGTAAGAAAACTGAATTTTCAAAAACAAAATAATTTCAAAGCTGCCTGAAATATATTTCAAATCCTATTCTAGCTTATTGTTGTATATTTCTGTGCACTATATTGTATTTCACTCAACTCGTCTTGTTTTGTATAGTTTTATCTTGTGTTGTCTTGCCTTGTCTTACCTTTTTTGGTCTTATTTTACATTTCTTTTCTTGTCTAGTCGTGTCTTTTCTTGCACTGTCTTGGATTTTCTTGTATTGTCTCGTCTTACAAAGTCTAATCTTGTGTGTTCTTACCTCGCCTTGTCTTACCTTTTTTGTATTATCTCGTCTTAGCTTGTATTGTCTGATATTGTATTGTCCTTCCTTGTCTTGTCTTACATTTCTTGTCTTGTCTTAGCTCGTCTTGTCTGATCTTGTTATGCCTTGTCTTGTATTGTATTGTCTTGCTGTCTTGACTTGTATGGCCTTGTTTTGTCTTACCTTTCTTGCCTTGTCTTGGCTAGTGGTATATTGTCTTGTCTGTCTTGTCATTTCTTGCATTGTCTTTTATTTTGATGTCGTCTCTTTTCTTGTCTTACCTTGTCTTGTCTTGTATGGCCTTGTCTTGTCTTACCTTTCTTGTCCAGTCATGGTCTGTCTTGACGTATCTTGCCTTGTATTATCTTGTCCTCCCTTGTATTTTCTTGCCTTAAATTGTCCTTTCTTGTATTGTATTGCATTGTATTGTCTTGTATTATATTGTATTTTCTTCCTTTTCTTGTCTTATCTTGTCTTGTTTTACATTTCTTGTATCTCATTGTATTGTATTGTCTTGTTTTATCTTTTATTGCCTTGTCGTGTCTTATCCTTTCTTGACTTTTCTTTTCTTGCTCTTTCTTGCCTTCTATTGTCCTGCCTTGTCCTGCCTTGTGTTGTCCTATATTTTCTTATCTTCTATGCTCTCGCCTTGTCTTGTCTTACCTGTCTTGTCTTGTCTTTTCTCGGCTTGTCTTGTCCTTTATTGTATTGTCTCGTCTTAGCTTGTCTTGTCTGATCTTGTATCGTCTTAATGGTCTTGTCTTGTCTTTCCTTGTCTTCTCTTACCTTTCTTGTCTTCTCTTGTCTTTTCTTAGCTCGTCTTGTCTGATCTTGTTATACCTTGTTTTGTATTGTATTGTCTTTATTGTCTTGTCTTGTATGGCCTTGTATCGTCTTACCTTTCTTGCCTTGTCTTGGCTAGTGGTATATTGTCTTGTCTGTCTTGTCATTTCCTGCATTGTCTTTTATTTTGATGTCATCTCTCTTCTTGCCTTATCTTGTCTTGTCTTGTGTGGCCTTGTCTTGTCTTACCTTTCTTGTCCAGGCATAGCCTGTCTTGACGTATCTTGTCTTGGATTATCTTGTCCTTCCTTGTATTTTCTTGCCCTAAATTGTCCTTTCTTGTAATGTATTGTCTTCTCTTATATTGTATTTTCTTTCTTTTCTTGTCCCAGCTTGCCTTGTCTTACATTTCTTGTACTCCATTGTATTGTATTGTCTTGTCTCATTTTTATTGCCTTGTCGTGTCTAATCTTTTCTTGACTTTTCTTTTCTTGCCCTGTCTTGCCTTGTATTGTCCTGTCTCGTGTTGTCTTGTGTTGTCTTATATTTTCTTATCTTCTATGCTCTTGCCTTGTCTTGTATTAACTGCCTTGTCTTGTGTTGTCTTTTCTTGGCTTGTCTTGTCTTTTCTTGGCTTGTCTTGTTCTTTCTTTTATCGTCTTGTATTTTGTTGTCATCTCTCTTCTTGTCTTACCTTGTCTTGTATTACCTTGTATCGTCTTACCTTTCTTGTCCTGACATGACTTGTCTCGACTTATCTTCTCTTGTATTGCCTTGTCCTTCCTTTTCCTTCCTTGTATTACCTTGAATTGCCCTTTCTTGTATTATATTGTCTTTTCTTGGCTTGTCTTGTCTTGTATTGTATTGTCTTATCTTGTTTTACTTTATCTTGTCTTACGTTTCGTTTCTTGTATTTTCTCGTCTTTTCTGGTCTTTTCGTGACTTGTCCTTTCTGCTCTTGTATTGTCGTGTATTGTCTTGTCTTGTATTGTTTTGTATTTTCTTGTATCGCATTGTCTTTTTTGTCTTGTACTGTATTGTATTGTATTGTCTTGCCCTGTCTTGTCTTGTATTGTTTGGTTTTTGCAGTAAATATGTGGAAAAAAGTCTTGTTAGAAACTAATCCAAAATGAAGAGAATCCAAATATTTTCCTAGCAAGTTTTATAAACAAATTTACATTGTGACCACCATAAATTTTATGTTGTTGATGGTCATTCTCAGTGTTAAGCTAATATTTCACGAAAACTCCCAATCCTTTAAACGATTTCAATAAACAAATGCCTAATTTTGTCAGGTGTCACACCAAAGATTTCATTTCTGCCTAGAAACAAACAAAAAAGATTTCACTTCCTTCCTGTTCCATCCCTTGAGGCCATGAAATCTCATGATTTTTGTAAATCTCTCGGAATCTCGGATCGCCGGAATTTAAAAAATTTCATTCGTCACGTGCCCTTCAAGTAACTTACGATCATCCATTGGAACCTTTCGGTGTTTTGTGATATGTCCTGAAACTTTTTGAACTCTTCGCAAACGCTTTAAATCGATAAAAAAATTTTTCGATTTTCTTAAATTGATAAAAATTCATTATTATTCTGTGGAAATCTTTGAAATCTTTCGAATTTTCTACAGTATCCAGAAATCATTCAACATTTTTAAAATCTTCTTCATTCATTAAAAATAATTTAGAATTCCTAGGAAACTGTTGAAATCAATTGAAATCTTGAGAAACCCCTTAAAATATTTGAAATAATTGAAATTTTGTCAAATTTGAAGAAAACATTGAAACTTCTAAAATTGAAATGGTCAACTCATCGACATGAATAATAAATAACTGAAAATTGAGTAACATTCCTGTGGCTTCCGTTTCCGGTACCAATAAAGGTCACATGCGAATTATGAGGTGCTTTCATTTTTTGGCTGCTGAAAGGGATAACAGTATTAATGAGCTCTCAGAGGTGGCAGCACTAACTGACCGAGAGTTGGTGAAAAAGTGCGGGAGGCACGGAGATATGAAACGTGGGGAAGATCGGATGAATTTAGAGAGGAGACTTAGGAAATATTTAATAATATGGAAAAGTAAGGGAAGGAGGTAAAAGAGTCGGTAAGGTCAGTCCGAAGGAAATAGGAAGAATGGGAAGAACAATGGAAAGTAGAAAAAGAGAAGGTTCGGAGTAAGTTGGAAGAGATGGAAAAGAGGCAGAAAGAGAGTGAGGGAAAAATAAAAACAGAATTGAATGCATTAGAGGAGAGAATTAACAGAATGGAATTGAGGTTGGGAAGAAAGAAGTCAGAGGCAGGGGGAAGCGGGAAAGTGAATGATGTGAGGGAAGTATGAATGCGGTGAATGGAATGTTGCGATTAAGACTGAAGGCAGTTGAGAGAAGAATAGAAGGAAAAGAAAGAACAAAGAGAAAGAAAAATATGATGAATAAGGGTGTGGAAATGGAGATAGAGATAGAGAGAGAAATCAAGAACCTGATGAAATATAATGTGTGCACAAGTTACTTACTGGGAGGGATGAAAAAATTAGAAGAGAAGGAGCAGGAGAGAACGTATTTTTTTAGTCAAAGTAGGGAACGAAGAGGAGAGGTATGAGATTTTTGGAAAGTAGAAGTTGTTGAAGGAAAAAGAAGGAAGAATCGAAGAAGATATAACGTGGATGAAGAGGAAAAGATAGTGACAATCATGCGGGAGGCGTGAGCTGAGAGGAAATAATGTAGTTGAATAAGAGTTGGGAGAGACAGGATACGGGTAAACGGAGAGGTCTGGTTTTGATGTGACGCGACGGCGTATAAGAATTAAGACAGGATATCCAACAAGTTTCAAATGACAGGGGGAAAATGTAGGGTGATGAAAATATAGGTACACAGTTAGGGTTTACTAACGACAAGAGGACTTGAAGGCAAGGAAAAAAGGGAAGGAGGGAGACGTAGTAATAGCGTTTTGGAACGTGTCAGGATTGAAGAATAAGGACAAAGGATTCTAGGGGTAGTACAAATGTGGGATGTGATAATGATAAGTAAATCGTGCGTAAATAAAAAGCAGCGGAAATTAATGCAGAAAATATTACCGGAAGGGTATGTGTGGGGGATGCAATCAGCGAGAAAAGATCACGTAAAAAGGCAAGGAATGGAAGGCATGGTGTCAGGAGTAAAAGAGCAAAAAGCTGTTAAGAAATATAATAATACGGAAGAAATGGACAAAGAGGAGGGATAAGTGCTCATAGGAGGGGACTCCAATGCATGGACTGGGGAACGAGGAAGAGAGGTGTGGGACGAAGAAAAGGAAATTTCCATAAAAAAAATAAAACATGAAAAGAGACGGACAGGCAGAGCAGGAGGCTTCTAGACCTGCTGGGAAAGACTGGATGGTTTATTTGTGAGGGCAATACCAGGAGAGATGGATAAGGGGAGATGACGTTAGCAGGTAGAGGGGATACTGTAAAAGAATACATCCTAGAAAACCGAGGTAAAAGGAATATGATGGTCAGAATGAAAGTAGGAAATAAGATTGATTCCAAGCACTTTTCAGCAATAGCGGCTTTGACATATAAGGGTCCTAACCGTAGCACAAGTAAGAAAAAAGGAGACAAGGAAAAAAGATGAGACATAGGCAGTTGGAGGCGAGGGGAAGATAAGTTGAGGGAATTCAGAGAAAAAATGGACAATCATAAGGTAGGGGATATGGGAGAGAAAGGAGCAGACACGCTGCTAGAAGAACTCAAATTAGTGATTGAGAATGTGAGAGAGGAGGGAAGACCAACGGGAAATGGAGAGGAAAGAAGGAGAGGATGGTGGGATGATGGATGCAGGAAAGGTAAAGAAAGGCTGAAGGGGGGTGTAGACAAATGGAGGAAAGGAGAATCAGAGGAAAGAACTCTATAGAAGGAAGCGAGCTCACGAAAGGATAATGGGCGAAGACAGACTGTAGGAGAAGGTAAGATACATGGAAAAAGTCGAGAAAGTGGTAAGGCAAGGGAGGGAATGGGGAGTTATAAACAGGGAGAGAGGAGCAAAGATATAAATGAGGAAATCTGAGTTGACGCATAGACGGAATATTTCAAGTTTTTACAAGAGGGCGTGGGAAATCGGGATGATCGGAGAAGGGGCAAAAGAAGAGAAGTGAAAGGTTTGCAATAAGGTCTGGAGAGGCGAAGAAGGGTTAGAGATAGGACTGGTAGTGCTGTTGATAGGAGAAGGAGAGGATAATAAGGTAGATGAGTATAGGGGTATCACGCTCATGTCATTAGGTTATCAAATTTATACAGAAGTACTTAGGAAAATGTGTTAAAGACGAGTTGAGGAAAAGAAGAGTATTTAACATAACGAAACTATCTTCAGAAAAGGTATTAGAACCATGGATAATAGTGACGTAAATTATCTCGTAAATAGGAACTTGGGACGGAGGAAGGGAAAACTCGTTTCACTGATCGTGGATTTCAGAGCAGCTCTTGATACCATGCACAGGAGGGTCCTTTGGCAGGCCATGAAAGAAAGGAGAATAGATGATGGATTGATAGGGAGGATAGAAGAGATATTTGTGGAGAAAAGATGAGGGTGCAAATAGGAGAAAAGGAAAGGGAGGAAATCCGGACAGGAGGAGGAATGAGGCAAGGGTGTCCGTTGAGTCCTCTACTGTTTAGTGGAAAATGTCAGGGAATATACGAAGAGATAAAGGCAAGGCAGGGAGAGGCTCCATGGAGAAAAATCTGAGCTTGAAGGTACAAACGGAATATCTAAAAAAGATCAAGGAAGAGAGAAAGTGGAATAGAGTTGTGAGATTTAGGATGAGAAAGGACGTAAGAGCAGGTAGGTATTGGATTAATGAAGAGACGGATTTGTGAAGGGTTTGAAGTTATGAAAGAAAATCATGGATGTATGTTTCAGAGAGAAGTACTGTTGACAAAGGAGGAGGAGAGAGTATGGAAGACATAATCAAGTAAATTTTAAATGAGAATGGTCAAAGCGAGAAATGGATGGGCAAGCTAGAAGAGCTGAGGAAGAAAGCTAACCACACTGGTTAGAGACAAAAAAATGACTCCTGAGGAAGGGAAAATTATACTATGTGTTGCGCAATTGAGCTACAATGTGTAGAGTAATAGTGGTGAGAAGAAACGGAAGCTCAGAGCACAGTCAGATCCGTCTAGGATCAAGGATAGTATGTAAGAACATTTGTGCGAAATTTTGTGATCAGGCTTCCAACAACTGCAGTTGGGAAGAGAAATGTTGGAAAAATTTTGAGAATAAATAAAGAATGAGAATCTCATAGAATGCAGACGATATAATAGAAGGAATGAAGGGGGTGATTATTAAGGTAAAATAGACTGTAGGACCAAAAAGGAAGAGGGACATAGAATGAAAGAATAGTGGGATGAGGAGTGTAAGGAAGGCGAAGACGGAATAGAGAGCATGAGAAAATTTTAGGCATAAAAAGACAGGAGGAATAGGAAAAATACATGTAAGAGGTAGAGGAAGCAGGGAAAGAGGGGAAGGTATGGGAGGTAACAGACAGGGATGGAGTAAGAAGGGAAAGGGTTGATGCTGATATTAAAATTAGTAAATCGACGAGGTGCTTCAAAGAACTGTTAGGAGGAAAATCGAGAGGGGTTAGAGAAGAAGCAAAGAATTTTATAAAGAAAGAAGGAGAAGATAGAAACGATTTAAGAGGGGAATACGTCAGTAAGGAAATAGAAGTATGAAAAAAAGCGAAAGGAGGATGGGATGAAGAATGAAGCTCTTAAGTATGAGGGAGGGGTGGGAAGAGTGAGAAAAGATGTCCAGAATCTGTAACAAAGTATACAGAGGAGAAGGATGGCCTGAAGAACGGAGGACGGGATTAGTGATTCCGCTAATAGGAAAAGGAGAGGGTCAAAAGGTAGAGGATTATAGAGGAGTCACTCTTACGTCGACGAGGTATGAGATCTATGCAGAAGTGCTCAGGAAGGGTCTAGAAAGTCTAGTAAGAAAAAGGGAAAATCTAACACTACCAAACTGGCTCTAGAAAAAGAATGTCAATAACTGATGACATTCACGTCCTCAAATATCTAGGGATTTGTAACTTGGGGCAGAAGAAAGGAAAACTTGAAGCCTGGTTCATGGATTTCGAAGCAGCTTGCGGCTCAGTGAACAGTAGGGTGTCGTGGCAAACAATAGAAGACAGGGGAGTAGATGAAGGGCTAATTGAGAGAATGAAAGAAACATCTTTCGACACTAGATTAAGAGTAAGGATAGGAATCGAGAAAGAAGAGGAATTTTGAACAGGACAAGGACTCAGGCGAGTTTGCCGGTTGAGTCCGCTACTGTTTAGTATGATGTTAGCAAACGAGGGTGATTAGCAGAGGACGCGATAGTTTTTAATTTCGTGTTGAGGGGGTGTGAAGAGTACGTTAAAGAAGAGGATCTAACGGTTAACGTTTCATGATCAAGATAATGTGCTTCAGTAATAAAAGAAAGAAAATAGAGTGCAAGTGGAAGTTGAATGGAGAAAAGGTTGAACTAGAGGAGGAATTCTGTTACTAAGAGTTTTTATGTGAAGCATGGGGAGGCAACGATTTGCAACGAATAAAAAGGATAGATTGTGCGAGTAAAATGATGGGCCAAGTTTGAGGCAAGTATGGGCAGTCGTGTGCTATGGAGTAGAGATTCGGATGTGAAAGGAGCAAAAGAGGATGCAAAGAAAGAGAGCGTGGAAGCTTGAAGAGAAGCTTAAGAGGGGAGAGGGAAGAAAGATCGCGCAAGCATGCCTAATCAAGAATGGGTTTAGAGAGAGAAGGGGCATACAGAAGGTTCAAAATGAGGAAGAGAGAGAACAGGTGGTATAAGATGGTAAAGTGGGTGGGGAAACCAGGATATTTGAAAAAGTTTGAAAAGGAGAGTGAGTGGAATAGAGTGCTACATTTGAGGGAGTAGGAATACATATATATATATATATATATATATATTTATTCATTAGATGGAGATTAGAGGAAGAATGAAGAACACCAGATAACAGGGAAAGAGAC
>WSXT02200364.1:0-18785 GCA_011762715.2 Neuroterus valhalla | reverse complement strand
TATCTGTTTCAAAACTTAACTCCTTCAGTTAAAGAATCCTTCTTCAGAAAAAATACTTATGCTTGGTTTAAAATTGGTTCTTTAAACAAAAAATTTAACTGTTCCATTTTTGGTTGAAAATAATCATTTTTTGACTTTGAAATTCGACTATTTTGTTGGAACATTATATTTTTTCTTAGAAGATGACTCCTTCTGTTTGGGAATTATTCTTCTTGTTCTAATATTCACCTTCATGGTCGGAAATTGAAGTGCTCCAGTTAAATTTTTATCTTTTTAGTTTAAAATTCATCTTTTTGTTTCGAAATTCAACTGTTCTGGTTGAAGATTCATAATGTTATTTGAAAATTCACCACATTGGTTAAAAAATGAACTATTTTGTTGGGAATCTGTTTCTTTTTGTTATCGTGAAATAATTTGTTTAATTGTAAGTTTAACTGTTTCAATTTTTGTGAAAGAATGAGATTTTGTTGGTAGAAATTAGAGTATTCTTTTCAAAATTGATTTATTTTGAAATTTTTGATCTGTTGTGTTAAAGGATGTTTAGAATGAATGTCATGAATAGAAATAAATGTTTGCGTATTGCGACAAATATAAATATGTTACGTCTAGTTGACCGGGAAAAATTAAAAACTTGACCGTAAAGAACCGGAAAATGACCGGAAATTTGAAATCGTCCGCCGAATCGACACCCTGGTTCCGTAAAAATATTGAACCTATTCATGGAAAAAAGGTAAAAATCGGCATTTGTTCATGAGAATCGTTTGAAAAATTAACATTTTATGTCGGTTGAAAAATAAATGAAAATGAGAAATCTATGGTACGACATTTTTAGTTGATTAATCGAAAGAAATGAGACAATTGGTAAAAAATGGATCGAAATGTGTATCTATTTATAAGAATTGTTAGAGTAAATAAAAAATGTGTTCAATATGCATGGTATATGATAAGGTGCAAATGAGAAGACATTTTCAGTTGACCCTGTCGAAAAAATAGATCCGTTCCATTCGGACATGATCGAAATGTGCATTTACTTACAAAAAATGTTCAAATAATAAAATAGGAGCAACTATTTTTAGCTCATAGTAATCATACACTGAATTCTCTGATATTTTATGCAAAAGATATGAATTTCAATCATTAATAATTGCCAATTAAGACATACTAGCACTTGTTAATTAATTTGTTATTAACTTGTAAACAATTTGTTTTTCTTGCTCCAGCATAAAATAAAAGTATTTTTGTATAGTTTTTACACTAATTTGAGGCGTGTTCAATTGAACTGTTTAACCTTCAGTGCAGTGGCACACTCGAACAGTTATGAAAAAAAAAAAAAATCAAATTTGTGCATGAAAAAAAAATTGTTAATTTGAAGGAAGTCAAGAATCAGTTAACCGTTGTACTTGAAAGCCTCATGATTAAAATAAAAGATCAAAATCCGTTGAAAATTGGATTTTCGAGCGATTTTTTTCAAACATAGTATGTTATGCAACATGTGCGTAAGAGTGTTTTACACATGCGTGCTGATAATTTTTATTTCTATAATACTATTCTCCGTTATAAAATAGTAATATAACAAAAAAAATTTTTTACTCACTGATATGGGTGGGTAAAAACGCATTTTACGCACATTGTGTCCAAGAAGTACTTTTTAACACTCGCTTTGACACAGTTCCACATTCGCCATCATTACAATCCAGTTGGTAATTGTTTCATTCCATAATATAGATGTTCCTGGAAAAAATATTAAAATTTTCCAAGATGATTTTATGTCCGACTTTCACAAAAAATTTGTAGCGGCTACATTTTCTCCGTGTAGTAATAAGGATTGAAAAGTTCTAATATAAATTGCGGGAAAAAGGAGAAGTAACTTGAGTTATTGATTCTTGAGACTTTTTCTCTGGAGAGATTAAGGTGGTGGATTCGCACGATGAAACTGAGCTCAGCTCCCGAAAACTTTATTTCCTGAAGCGGCAGAGCAGCAACAGAAAAATTAATTTCTTGCCCTGTTATATAACAATATATTATATACAGCGACGTTTCTTTGAGAAACAAGAGGTGCTTCAATCTGAAAGCTCGCCATTTGTAACTGACATGTTTACTAACTGGTTCATTTTTCGTTTCAACCAAGAAGTTTATCATTTATAATCTCATACTTACGTTACAAATTGCACTTGGCAGGAGAAATTCCAAAAAAGTATCTTCAGGTTTTGGGTCAACGGTCAATCAATAATCGAACCTTTTGGGTAGGATTGAAGGAAAATTAAAAGTGGAACGCTTCTTATCTTTAATAGTGTGTTCTTTGAAAGCCTTGTACTTTTTAGATTCTAAGATTTAGAACCTTTCAGTTTTTGCCGAGATTTTTGCCCTAGTAATGAAAAATTGTCCAGTAGAGAATTTTTGATCGGATTGAGGAAGCATGAAACTGATGGTATATTCTTTGTCATCTACGTACATTTTTATGATCGAGTATCAACAATTTTTCCAATTTTTTGTTTTTTTTTTGTTTTGAAAATAAGGTATTTTTCAGTTACAAAAAACCAGAATTAACAGAAACTTTTCATGAATTTCTAAATTTCTGACTAAATACCCGAATTCAAATAAAAAACATAAAATATAAAAATAATAATAATAATAAATCTTTATTCAGTTGACAACCAAGAAACAAAATGTACAATAAAATATACATATAAGGTGGATTGAAAAAAAAACTCAAAGGGCGAGGTACAGCTCACAGCTGCTTTACAACCTAACCCTATATAATACATACATTTGCAATCAAGAAGGTTAATTTTTGACAAATAATAGCATAGTTAAATTTTTAGTAAAAATAGTATATTATGCACCTGGGGGGAGAAGAGGGACTTTTCCGACGAGTGTATGTTTTCATTACAAGTCGAAAAAGTCCCCCTCCCCCTTGGAGCATACGATATTTTTTATAACAAATGCATGATTTCAGACATTTCTTGAAATACAGTCATGATTTCAGCCATTATTGGTGTTCGAAAAAAGGTAGAATTATCGCAAAAAAGTTCGGAATTTCAAAATTCGATTTAAAACTTTCTATTTCTGGAAAGTTTCGGTCATTTATGGTAATTTTACAGAAAAATATGATGACTTACCATAAAACATTCAAAATGCAATTTGGAAAATTTTCATAAATTTTCGGAAATTGATAAAATTTGCTGGTAATTTCCAGTAATTTCACGGGTAATCCATGGTAACTTCAGAAAAGTAACACAAAATTTAATTTAAAAGTTTCCATAAATTTTCATAATCCTCGGAAATTTTCGGTCATATACATGGTAATTTATAGTATTCTCACAGGCGATTTATTGGAACTTAAGATAAATTACCCCAAATTCAATTTGAAAATTTCTATAAATTTCCGGAAATTTATTAGAATTTTCGGTCATTTATGGTAATTTTACAGGAAGCTATAATGAGTTACCATAATTGACTCAAAATTTAATTTTTAAATTTCTATAAATTTCCATAAATTAATGAAAATTTTCCGTAATTTATAGTATTCTCACAGGCAATTAATGTAACTTAAGATAAGTAATCCAAGTTCAATTAAAAATTTCAATACATTTCCGGACATTTTCGGTTATTTACGGTTATTTAATAAGTTATGCATGATAACTTGCCATGATTTACCGTGAAATTCTATTATCTGCTAACAAAATTCCCTCAAAGTTTTTACGGTGAGTGGGATAATTATCGTTAAATGGAAACTTA
Source organism: Neuroterus valhalla (assembly GCA_011762715.2). Lineage (NCBI taxonomy): Eukaryota > Metazoa > Arthropoda > Insecta > Hymenoptera > Cynipidae > Neuroterus > Neuroterus valhalla. Next base: position 15,047 of record WSXT02200364.1, on the reverse strand, counting down.
TAGATGTATAATTTTCATTATTCATCTCTGACGTCACTTTTCACTCCCTAGGGAGTAAAAAGTACTTTTTACTTCCTGGGGAGTGAAAAGTGCCACTTTTGACTAAGAGATGAATTTCAAATCTAAATTTTTGTATTCAAGATTCTCATTGTATTGTTTCTGACCAATTTCAACTGAAGATTTAACAGCAGTTGTCCGGTAAACAAAACATCCTGGGTTGGAATCCCAGTGGAGTTGAAAGGCATTCTTTTTTTCACAGAAAATGGTTGTTAATCGAGTGTTCTCTAGAATAATTTTAATGCAATTATTATTATTATGATTATTATGATTATTATTATTATTATTTATTTGAACATCCGTAGAAGGAAAAGAGTGTTTTTTTTTCAAAGAAATTGTAAATCTTTTGAAATAAACAATTTTGCTTTCAACCTATTATATATCACATATTTTTCAAGAATAACAAACATTTTTGAATTTCAGAGAAATGGTCACCATATTGTTAATTTTCAACACTCCTTTTGCGGATTTTTGAAGAATTAGAAACCCTCTCTCCCTCAACAAATGTAAAACAGGGTGGATACTGGTCAGGGATAACGGGGAAATCAGAGAAAAGTCCACACATTTTGTCGGCCTTGGCGAATAAGAGATTTAAAAAAAAAAGGAGTGTATCTCCGGCCACCGAAAACGTCGTGATATTTGCATATTTTATAGTAATACTGATAAACTCGAAATCTATTTTTGAAATTAAATTTCAATATTTTGTGCACTGGAACAATAATACTGACCATATCATGGAAAAATCATTGGAGATTACTGTGTTTAAAAAAAGGGTGTTTATAAGTTTTCGAAAGAAAAAAAAGAAATCTACATATAAAAAAATGTATTCAGGAGTTTTCGACACAAAATTAAAAAAAAAAACTTCTATTCATAAGAAAGTACGGAGGATCATTATCATTATCGCTTTGGTTTAATATTGAAAAATGAAAAATTGGTCAAAGTTTAACTTGGGGAATTTTGAAAATAAAGTTTTGCGGCTACCCTGAATCAAATGAAGAGATTCAATTATCTCCATTATTATGGACAATACAGGAATAAAACTAATTGTGTCTGTTTAAAAAATACTTTTGAACTTGATCATAAAACTTTGTTCAGGTACCACTGCTAACATGTAAATATTTAAAAAATTTAAAAATATCACAGAATTCTTCAACAAGTTCAGAAAGAAAAAGAATGAATTGAAAATCGACGTTTAAGACACATTGGCCGTGGTAAAAAGTAAAATTTATTGGAGTAACATATAAGTGAGCCTGGGAAACAAGGAAGAAGTTAAAAGAAGGAAAACTCGCTCGTAAAAGACAAACAAAATTCTGTAACTCGAGTAAGAAACTCAACATCTAATTCGTTTTCCCGGCAACACAATAGACAAAGCGTGTTGGAGTAGCAGGTTTTATTCCCGGTTTCTTGGCAATGAAACAAAGTGGAAGCGCACATGTAGGGCTAGAAAAAGATAAAAAGGTTGCATAAATTAGTTATATAGTAACAGAATATAAATAATTATCTGCTTTGCAATAAGTCCCAAGAATTTCGCATACCCTTGATTCCGAAGAATTGCCATTGTGTTCGTTGTCTTCTCTGTGTTTAAATATGTTTGTAATAATTATATGTAATATGTTACGTTATGCACTTGGGTTTTAAACGATATATTGCTACTTCGCATATAAAGTTTATACTTAAGACTTGAAAGACGGTATTGAATACTAGCATTTCCGACGCGAAAAAAGATCGAATGGAAACTGACAACGCCATATGTCCGACATACCTGAACCCGATGATTAAAGAGAAAACAGAAAGTTTCACCTATCAATGCAGTTGCTTTCTGTCGATAAAATAAAGTTGCAAAATTAATTTTTAGAACCATAATAGAAATCAGATACAAATGTATATTTATATATACCTTTGAGAACTTACAGAACTAACAACTAACAACTAACAAGAAGTTAAACATATTTTTTTTTTTTCAAAAAATATCTTTCAACGCTGCATCTCATTACGAATAATTTATAAAAGGAAACCTTGATAACATTAAAATGATCAATGTTATGAGAGTTTAACAAAATAGGAAATAAAATTTAAATTTCAACACATGTCTCTATCAGTCTCCTAAATACGCATTTATTTTTCAATCTTTGACGGAATGTGTGTTCCCAATATTTTTTGTGTAAAAGTAACAATATAGTTAAGTAAAAAATTATTTGTTTTGTTGGAAATTCGTATTTTTCGTGGTTACACTTGGAAGTTTTTCTTTAAGGAAGCTAAATTATTTTGTTCAAAATTCAACTAGTTCGTATTTGGGCTATTACTGTGAAAGTAAAAAATGGCAAATTTATGAAGAATGAAATTTTTAACGAAAATAGAATTTTAATCTTCAAGTCCTACGAAGCAGTGAAATTTGCAACCCGGGAATCCAATTTTTCTACAAGAAGATTTTTTTTTCACCAAAAAGTTGATTGAAAAAAAAATCAACCAGAAAAATGTGAAATTCTATAAATCTATACTAACTAGTTTTATTTGCTACTAAATTCCAGATTAGTAATCCAAAAAGATGAATTTTTCACAAAACAGTTGAATTTTCAACCCGAAAATATGAATAAATAACAACTACAATCATCAATTTCCACCTCAAAAAGATGATCTTTTCACAAAGTAGTATAACTTAAAATAAAACCAAGTGATTCATTTTTCAATAGTTGATATATCTACCAACAAGTGTTCTATTTGAAATCGATAGCAAATAAATTCTATTTAAAAATACTAGTAAAAAAATGGTTGAATTTAGAACCAAAAAATATTTAATTTCAACTATAAAGATTAAATTTTACACCACAAAAGTCCAATTCTCAACCAGACATATAATGATTGCTTTTAGTTAGAACAATTTATACCCAACATTGGCCCAACATAACTGTTTACTGAAAAATATTCGATTCCGTCAGAAATTCCCGTAGATGATCTAAAATTGTTTTAATTTGCAAATTTCCTTTAAGACATCACATATTTTTGAATATCTAATTTCGTCGAAAGATTCTTAAGATAACCTACAATTGTTCAAAAATTTATTGATTTATTTAGAATCGTTTATAATTTTCAAATGTTTCAATTTGTTAATTCCACAGAAGACTCAACTACTTCTGTTGAAAATCGAGAATTTCCTCAGATAACCGAAAATTGTTCGATTTTGTAAATTTTATAAAAGATTCGATTATTTCTGTGAAAAATATCCAATTCCGGCAAGAGTTCTCTGGAATTATCTAAAATTTTCCCAATTTGTAAAATTTTTCAAAAGACCTAACTGTTCTTGTTAATCCAAAAAGAAAATTAATTTTTTACAAAGTAGTTCAACTTGAAACCAAGTGATTGAATTTTCTACAAAAAAAATAAAGTTTCAACCATGATTAAAAACCCAGCTCCCGTCCGATCACTGAAGTTAAGCAGCGTTGGGCGCAGTTAGTACTTGGATTATGGCCTAATGGTAAAAAAAACAAAAAATAACTTTCAGCGATGTTCCTAATAGTTAAACGAAAAAAACAACCGTTGAGAGGCTCCCAAATTATAAAAGCTTTTAAAAATTTCAATTAAGTAAATGCATTCAGTGAAAAATATAACAGAGAAGCGGGAGAGTGTTATTTTAAAAGACATGATGTTCAAATTGAAAATGTTGAAGTGGAAATAATGGACTCTTTTAATTTAAGATGGTCTTGTACCTCGGAGAAAAGCGTGTAATATAAATCTCATAACTGAAAATTTTCGCTTCATTGCACTTCATGTCTATTGCCCCTCGCACTTGGATTGAAGCTGTTTGTTCTTGCAGAAAATTTATAAGATGACCCACTTTATCCTTGATATTTCACGCGCTTTCAAAACTCGAGAGACGACCCTTTTTATTTCACACTCAATTTTTCAATAATTGAAGTACATTTTGTGTTATAACTTCTGCAAACATGTTTGGATGGTCCCAGACAAATTTAAACTCTGAGAGGACGGGTATACTTTAAGGTGCTTCGTCAAAGATAGGCTTCCGTTAAAACCATAATTCTCTTACACTGATAAAGTGTTTGTTGTAATATTTGTCCAACCTCTACTTTAGACCCTAGTGGAGGCTCGTATAGACTTCTTTTTTCAAATGTTGCGTTGTTGTTTTTTTTTGTTTAAATTTAAGATCAAGCAATTCTTGCGCCTGAAAGTCGGCACCGCCTTGCATGCTGAATAGCGTTCATTGGCATGCACTGCCATGCCGGCCTCGAGTATCCTCGACAAATGCAACGGGTAACATCTATGTCCACCCTGAACCGATGGTAATGAAAATTTCGTAACTGGGCTTTTTACCATGATCCACATTGTTGGAAATTTTTGAATGTTATTTCGGCGCTAGCCCTGCGATGGGTTTTCAAATGTCTGGGATTCATCAATTTCTGGAAAACTTCAAGATATTTGTTCTCAAAATCATAAGAATTTTCTCTTGACTGATTCTTTTTTTTCTATTCGGGAAGCAAATGAATGTTTTGAAATTTCCAACAAAACGAATCATGGTTATACGCCCAGTTACGTAATTTTCATTACCAACGGTTCAGCCTCGACATATACGTTACCCGTTGCAGTTTTTGAGGATACTCGAGGCCGGCATGGCAGTACACGCCAATGGCCGCTACTCAGCATGCAAGGCGGTGCCGATTTTCAGGCGCAAGAATTACTTGATTTCAAATTCAAACAAAAAACAAAACCACAACACAATATTCGGGAAAAAGAAGTCTATACGAGCCTCCATTAGGGTCTTAAGATGAGGTGGGACAAATATTACAACAAACAATTCATCAGTGTAAGAGAATTATGGCTTTGGCGAAAGCCTATCCTTTACGAAGCGCCTTATCTCATTATTTCAAACTTGTTTTTAACTTCATTGGAGTTTACTATAAAATGGAGCTGCATTTTTTGGGATTAAATCTGATACTTAATTTTTTTTTCTTTGTTTCGGTAACTGTATGAACATACACATGTATAGGGAATACGTTACCGGAGAAAGAGTAGTACATCAAAAATGCTGCTGTTAAAGAAACTTGTTAGTGTTCAGTTTTATTAGTCCCTCAAGGCATATCCAAGGCATGAAAAATGATCACATAATCCCAGATGTTCCAGAAGACGAGAAACGTAGGTAGATTGATGTCGTGTGAGTGAACTCTTTTTCATAACTCCTTTAATCAGATTTTCTCTTCATTTATAATAAAAGTTAAGGAATAATAAAATTAAAAGTGCATTTATCTGAAAAATGAATTTATCCATTATTCCATTAAATTATTGTTACTCAAGCTAGCTTATTCTGTAATTGAATACAAAAATGGAAATGACAAAAAATTGTTTACAATATGGCGTTTGAAAGATAGGTGAAGCACAATCCTTTTATTTTGAGGATTTATAAAAAGCTCTGGTAACCTTGACGTAGAAGGTGAAAAGTTCCTCTCTGGTAATTATTTTTGCAAAAGCGCTATTTATGCAGCAATGTGGATTTTGGCGATATTATATCAGAGAATTATTTTTCTAGCATTTTACTATCAACGCTCAGTTGACATTAGTTCATGGTCAAACGATATTTCCAATCAAGATATAAATATCCACAAATGCGAAAATAAATATTCGAGAGACCTCTTACATTCTTTTAAAGCACACTTTTTGCTTGTAGCTTTGGGTGTTATCAATAATGAAAGTACAGCGGAAATGTTGGAACTTTAATTAAGTTTTTAAGATCGTTTTGGAGTATTGGAATCCTACTAAATTTTCGCTGCACTGACCTTGGCTCTGACAGCTTGTTTATTGTATGTATGTGTGTGTGTGTGTGTGTGTGTGTGTGTGTGTGTGTATGCGTGTGTGGGAATAAAATAATTCTATTATTAATACTAAAATGTCAGTACATATTCACATTCATTGAATTACTACTGGAAAAAGTCGGTCAGATATTACATTTTTTTTGCCAAGAGAGGATCGTGGTATACATGGGGACAGTCATATGATATTCCACTTTGGATTTATTCTTTCAGAGAAACTATTCAATCATCGCAACGAAAGTTTTATCAATTCGAGGATACTGAAAGCAGGGTTGTCTCTCCTCGAAAAAATATGCAATCAATACCGCTCGCTGCACTTTTTATTGTGAATGTAAATGCGCCAGTGGGATGTTATAAGAATATGATAAATTTTAAGAACAAAATATTTTTCAAGGATTTCTCCATCCTCGAAAACGAATAACCTTTGAAAAGCATTAAACATTTTTTTTGCAAGGTTCGGAAAATAGTTGTTTCAAAATGAACAACTTTAGCATCCTAAATCTATTTCATATTGCAGACTATTATGGAGTTTGAAAAATCTTTTCCAGTATTTTTTATTTTCAGAATTTAACATTCTTTATTCAGAAGGATTATAATTCAAGAGTTTGTCATTAAAAAAATATTTTATTTAGAAGTGCTGAAATTTGAGGTATTAAGGAAGATTAACTACGAGCAATACTATGAAAAATGAGTCACTAATTAGCCAGAAAGAAGAGAACTGGTAACTAATTTACTCCAAGTCATTAAAATTTTCAGCACAATTTCACTGGCAATAAGTGTAATATGGTACTATAAATATCTGTTAAATTTTAATTTGATTATATATAGTGCTCACTCCTCATTATACATCATCATTAAAAATTTACTTTTATTTTCAAATCTGGAACTCTTAATTGAGTTTTCCGTTTCAGCTTATCGTTCCTGTGAAAAACAATATGTGATTAAAATAATTCTTTTAGAAAATTCGATAGAATGACGATAAGTATGCTTGCAATGTAACTAATATCCAATTTCTTATAACTCTTTATCTATAAGTTGGGGTACTCTCTAAATTGAAATCATTGAGGTGTCACTGATTACCAGTCAGAATTATCACCAATTTCAAGAGTGACCCATTTCTAGCTAATTGAATCAGTGATATTGCGTTGAAAATCAGTGGAAATTCTCACTGGATCGATTCAGTGACACTTCCCTCATTAATTTAATTTGGAAGAATAACTTGTTATGGGTTCCCTTCCTTGAGAAACTCATCCGTCGAAGAATGGTATAATTGTTATTCGTCGAAAGAATTATTTTAATGAATTAAGCAAAGTTGGAATTGCAAATAAAATACTGCTGAAATTCGAACATTCATTTGTAATCATTTGTAATATTTTCTGAATTAGTTGACATGACTTTGGTGTTTCAGAACTGTGTTTCAATTTTTCAAATGAATCACTCAGTCAAATCAATAAGGGTATTCATTGATTCGCAATTAAATGACACTGATACAAAATACCCAAAAAGGGTCACTGCTTGAAATTATTGTTTTTAGTGTTGCAGAACTGCGTTTCAATTCTTAGAATGGGTCACTCAATCAAAGAAGTCTGATAAGGGTTACTGATGAAAATTAGTATGAATTTCACTAATCAATGGAATTTCACTGATTTAAATTTGAAGGGTACAAATATTCTCAAAAAACATTACGATTCGAAGAATATTTGTGATATTTTCTTAATCGATTGGCGTGTTTTTAGTGTTTTAGAACTGCGTTTCATTTTTAAATGTGTCTCTTAATCGAATTAGTAAGATTCTCCACTGATCCACAATGCAATCACTCTGATCCAGATAGCTAGGAAAAGGATCACTGATTGAAATAATTGATGGTTTTCTGTAAAATCTATGGAATTTCGCTGATTCGAATTTTGAGACCATAATATTTTTGAACAACAATCAGATTTGAAGATTCTTCGGAATATTTTCTAAAATAATGAACGTGTCTCTAGTGTTTTGGCGTTGCGCTGCGTTCCAATTTCAAGAATGGATCATTCAATCAAATTAATGAGAATCTTCACTGATTGACAATGCCATCGAACTGATTCACATTTCTGGAAAAAGGGGTCACTGGTTGAAAGTAGTATGAACTCCACTGTAAATCAATAGAATTTTACGGATTCAAATTTGGATAATACTTATATTTTCAAAAAACATTAAGATCCCAAGATTATGTGTAATATTTTCTGAAATAATTGACGTGTTTCTATTGCTTTAGAACTGCGTTCTATCTTTCCATGTCATGCTCAGTTTGGGGATTAGATCATTCAGATTATTTTCCGTAGAATACTAAAACGCAGTCATATTCAGAATTGATACGCAGTTATGAAACACTCGAAAGGGTCTATGAGTGTAGATTTATAACCTCGAGCCTCTTCGACGGAGAATTTTAGTAGAATTTCAGGAATTGAACATGCTGTGTCAAGAGGAAAAAATGTTAAATACGAATAAACAAAATGAACAGTTGTGGGGAAAAAGGGTGTCCGCATAGGCACTTCAACCTCGTTAGTGTACCTATGATTGAAAACCGAGATTGAAGCATTTTTAAATGCCCAGCATGGGAAGGGCTATTTCGTCACAAAAATTAGGTACATAAAAACTATCTACGCTTACATACAAGGATGGGCAGGTAAAAAAGTGTTGCGTCACTATAGATTCTTATTTCAATCCCGTAAAATTTCCATGTGAATGGATGGGCATTGGGCCACTGGGTGAAGGCGATCAGAATTTAGATATGATAAGCCTAGCAGTTCATTCAACTGAATCTGGGAGACTCAGTGTGAAGGATTCCTAATTCCTTAATCGCATTGAAAATTGAGGATTGGGCAACAGTCAGGGTGGCGACTTTTTTTCTATGAATTGAAAATATATCTCATTTGATTTGGAGAATGTAACGTTCCTCTCTAGTCTGATTCGGAAAAATTTCAAATATATCTATATACATTATGGGAGCAAGAATTTTAATTTTTTTCCATTGCAAAACAACCTTTCCCAAATTTATTGCTTTCTGAGATTTATTCAGCTGACCGAAGTTGTTATAATGAAGTTGACGATAGCCCAAAAATACAGGACGAATCATTTTATCAAAATTTTCAACAACAAAAAAAAGTATTATTTTTTCATGTTTTATTTGCTTTCTCCTTATTCATCTGACTTAAGACAGGGAGGTTCTAAATTATAATAGAAAACTCGTTCACATTGTTCATTGCGAATTCATCCTGTTTTAGTTAAAAAATCAACTACTTGGTTGAAAATTAAATTCTTTTTTTGGAAATTACACTCTTCTGTTGAAGGTGCATTATTTTAATATAAAATCTACATTCTGATTGAAAATGTCACTATTTTGTTGAAAATTAATTCATCTGTTTTTAGTGAAGATACAAGTATTTAGCTGAATATTGATTTTTGAATTTGAACATTAAACTATTTCTTTCAGAATTTTTTCCCTTTGTTGAAATGTCGCCTCTTTTGTAGAAAATTAATCTATATGGTTGAAAATTCACAAATTTTGTTGAAAATATGTTTTTTGGTATAAAATTATCTTTTTCTCCGAAAGTTACTCTTCTTGTTTGAATTGAAAATTCAATCCTTTCGCTAAAAACTCTTATATTTTGTGGAAAAAATGGATTTTTTGGTATGAAATTATCTTTTCCTTCGAAATTTACTTTTCTTGTAGGCAAATTCTTATTTACGGTTAACAATAAAAGTTAAACAGTTAAATATAAATCATATCAGTCGAAAATCCTTCTGGTTGAAAACTCTTATGTTTGGCTCAAGTATAATTTTTAAGCCAAAAATGCTACTTTTCTATTTTTGGTTGAGAATGATCATCTCTATATAGCTCAAAATTCAACCATTTCGTTGAAAAATTGTATTTTTTGGTTAGAAATTAATTTTTTGTTGAAAATTAATTTTTGCCGGATTTTCAACTATTCTGTAGTAGAGGGTAAACCTTTTTGGGTAAAAACTCGTCTTTCTGGTTCAAAATTCAGCTGCTTCAGTTAAACATTTACAATTTTATTTGAAGATTCATCAATTTGCTTCAAAATCGACCTGTTTGACAGTTAGTTTTTTAGATAAAAGCTCATTTTTTCCATTATAAATAATTTTTTTCGACTGAAAATTGAACGTATTCCAAATGGAAATTCCATCGTTGTAGTTTAAAATTCATTTGTTTCAAAATCTGAAATAGTGAAAGTTTCACTATTTGAATTAGTGAAAGCTATTTCACTATTGAAATAGTGGAATCGTTTTCTTGCACCATTTCAATTAGTGAAATTCACCATTGGCATAGTGCAATTTTCACTCTAGCACTCAATTAGTCAAAAACGACTAATTCAAATAGTGAAACTGAAATGAAGGAAAAGTATAACCTCCATTCCTAATTTTTGATCATACAAATTCGAAATATACTTACAAGTTGATGATATAACTATAATACTTGATAGTAGCTCGTGTCATAAATTTATTTAAAAATAAACAATTTTTCAGAATAATATTTGTCTGAAATGCAGAAATTGATCGTTTTTTTAGTCGTGCATAACTATGTGAAGGTATTTCTATTGAATATCAGAGTGAACCGACCAATTAAATCACCCATTTTAAGGAGCAAGTACAGATAATATATTTTTAAATTGCCAGAATAGATGTTAAATTTATTTTCAATAATAACGCATCGACACGTTTTGAAATATTTTTCTGTCCGTTCTCAGGATGCGAAAATTACAAAAATTCTCGAAGATTCAAAGGGACAACTGAAATATCAAGAAAAAAAAATTTCCGACATTGTGAAATTCCAAATTTAAAAATTCCCGTATAATAAAATTCCTGAAATCATAAAACTGCCGACATTATTTCTTGAATTAAAAATAACAATCAGTGTACAAAAATTGTATTCGAAAAATAACACGAAAGATTCGGAATGAGTTGCAATTAATAAATACAATTGATTGAAATAATATTGCATTGATTATTTTTATCAAGATCTGTAACTGTAGCTAATCCACTGTTTAAATTAGAAAAATCCGCTGTTTGAGTTAGTGGTAACCACTTTCCGCATTAGTGAAATCTTCTAATTGATTAGTTTTCCATTTTCGGTTGAAAACAATTACATTCTCAGTTTAAAATTCAATTATTTTGTTTGAACATTATACTTTTTGGTACAAAATCAATCTTTGTATTTGACAATTAATCTCTTTGTTTGAATATTCACTATTCCAACTTTTGTAAAAGAATTATTTTTTTTCGTGAAAAATTTGAGTGATTTGTTCAAAATTAATTTATTTTGCAATTATTGATCTGTTTCGTTGAACTCTCTAAATCTGAAATAGTGAATTTCACTATTTTTATGGTGAAATCTCACTATTCAAATTCAAAAAAAGTGGGTAACTAAAATAGTGAAATTCACTATTTCGATTAGTGGTTTTACGGTTTCACTAATTCAAATAGTGGATTTCTCTAATTCGATTGGGAGGATTTGACTAATTCGAATAGTGGATTTCGATTATTCAAACAGTGGATTAGCTACAGTCACAGGTCTTGATAAAAATAATTAATGCAACATTATTTCAATCAATCGTATTTATTCATTGCAAATCATTTTGAATCTTTCGCGCAGTTTCCTGGATGAGAAATTTTTTTTGAAAATGTGCATAGTATTTAGAAATAATGATAAATGTTTACAAATTGGAATTTTTAATATATTTTTTTTATTAAAAAGAAACGTAGAGGTAAATCAGTGCTGATTTATGTCCTGCAGTTTATTAGCACGCGTGTTTCAATTTTTCTTTAATACAATTTTCGTACGCTGATTGTTATTTTTAATTCAAGAAATAATGCCAGCAATTTTATAATTCCAGGAGTTTCCTTATACGGGAATTTTCAAATTTGGAATTTTACCATGTCGGGGATTTCATTTTTCTTGATATTTCAGTTGTCCCTTTGAATCTTCGAAAATGTTTGTAATTTTCGCATCTTGAGAAGGAACAAAAAAATATTTCGAAACGCGTCGATGCGTTATTATTTGTGATTTAATTGGTCGATTGATTCTGATATTCAATAGAAATATTCTCACATAATTATGCACGACTAAAAAAAACGATTAATTCCTGCATTTTAGACAAATATTATTCTGAAAAATTATTTTTATAAAAACGAATTTATGACACGAGCTACTATCAAGTATTATAGTTATATCATTAACTTATAAGTATATTTCGAATTTGTATGATCAAAAATTAGGAATGGAGGTTATACTTTTCCTTCATTTCAGTTCCACTATTTGAATGAGTCATTTTTGACTAATTGAGTGCTAGTGAAAATTGCACTATGACAATAGTGAATAGTGCAAGAAAACGATTTCAATAGTGAAATAGCTTTCACTAATTCAAATAGTGAAATTTTCACTATTTCAGATTTAGAGAGCTTGAAAATTGGAGTGCTCTCGTTGAATATTTATCATTTTAGTTTACATTCATCCTCTTGCTTTACAATTTAAACTGTTCCAACTTTTGTAAAAGAAATGATATTTTTTCGTGAGAAATTAGAGTGATTTCATCAAAATTAATTTATTTTGCAATTCTTGATCTGCTTTGTTGAAGGATGTTTCGAATGAAGGTCACAAATTGAAATAAATGCTTTTGTTTTGCGACAAATATGAATATGTTACTTTTAGTTGACCGAGAAAATTGAAAAACTTAACCGGGGAAAACCGGGAAATGACCGGGAATTTGAAATCGTCCGCCAAATCGCCACCCTGAACAATGCAACTGCACGACTACTGCTTGCAATTCCTATTGGTTGCAGTCATAATCGATCCCAGAACACTTCGCGGACTCTCTGTAGCTATTTTCTTTGAAGTTCTGTGGCTGGACTCTGGTAAGTAAAGGTTACGCGTAAAATGCGGTCAGTGAAACGAGATATTGTTAAGAACGTAAATTATATTCATCGTGAGCCGCTCCTTTGCGCATTAAAACCTAACGAGGAAAAAGTGTATAATCCGCAGAATGCAACCTCATATGTACATGGATTGTAGACATAGATTTTATGGTATACATATAATAGAATCTATGCATCTGTACATCTACACATCCACAACCTTCTATTTGTAATTTGTCGTTGGAAAATTGAATTCTAACGGCAAGTGCTGCCGGAAACGGTAGCAGTATTTCAAATTACAACTTGGACCAAACTAAGAATACTTCAATATTTACATCTACGAACATCTACGTGCTTATTATTATACTTATTAAAGTGCCGGGGTTTATGTTTTTTTTTGTTTATTCAATCCTCCATTTAAGCTGGCATGCAATTACGGTCGTTAAAGCACGGAAATCCGTTTCTAATTAATTATCAACTTTTCATTCATTTTTTAATAAAAGTGTTTAGGTAACTATATGCTAGTACCGAATCTCATATTTATTATATTTTTGAATGCGAAATATTCCTAGCTTATTTCTAGCTTATTTTTTGTTACTTGTGTAAGCCATAACATCGCACTTTTACTCGGGCAATCTATACGGATAGATAGAGGATAACATCAACCTACCGTCGTTTACATTAAACTGCCGTTTTATAATTTCATAAAAATTCATTTTAGTATAACTGATTCAATGAAAATCAACTTTACATCAACAACGAATATGAAATTCGAATGCTTCATGTTTTATTGTAAAATTGTTTGAACGCTTTTTATATACAGAGTACCTCGTTCCGAAATTCGGGTTCAGCGTTTGAAATATTTTTTGATACAGTATGCGTAAAATGCCTGTTTACAACCTAGGTAGGTCCAAAAAATAATAATAATAAAAAAAAATAATAATAATAAATAATAAACAGATTGTTGCAAATACATGAAATAATACTTTATACTGATAATTAGATGTTTATTTCAATTATTTAAACAATTGATTATTGTTTCTAGCGACTTTCTCTTAGAAAAGAGTTCGAAAGTCAAGGTTTTTTTCGGACTTTTTCAACTTATTTTCAACGTTTCAGTGAAAGCGAGGAAAAAATCAATTAAAGTGAAAAAAAGTAATTGTTTAAACAACTTGTTATGAATTATAATAATCTTATCTTAGAATAATTCTTCAAAGTTGCGTTTTTTTCTGAAATTTTTAACTTTTTGCCAACTTTTCACTTGAAGTGAGTTAATATTGAATGAAATTTAACAAAAATAATCGTTTAAACAATTAATTATTATTGCTAATAATATTTTCTTTGCTTATTGATAGAAACTTGCAGTGTTTTCTGAAATTGTTAATTTTTGCCTACTTTTCACTTGAAGTGAGTTAATATTTAATTTATTGTGTAACCAAATAATTGTTTAAAAAAATTCTTCTTGTTTATGGCTTCCTTCTCATAAATTAGTGTAATAATTAGGTAATAATTAATGCAAGTTAAGGAACATGCTTATTTAAACAATTTATTATTGTTTATAACCATTTTCTCTTAGATGAGTGCTAGAAAGTTGTGGTTTTTTTTATATGTTTAACTTTGCACTGAATGGAATTTGAATAAAATTCAATTATATTGAATCGATTTAATTGTTGGCTTAATTAGATTTTTTTTTATTCCAAATAAATTTTTTTCTTTTTGGAATATCAACCATTATTAAAAAATATTTTAAGGTCGAAAATTCAACTCTTTGGTTGAAAGTTGAACAATTTTCTTAAAAATTCAATTTTTGCTTTGAAGATCCATAATTTTTGTAGAAAATTCGTAATTCATATTTCACTGAATGAATTCAGCTTTTTTGTTTTCGTTGATTTTTTTTGAACATTAGAAAAAGAACAAAAATAATTTACTTAAAACGATACAATACTTTTTAAAATATGATTCTCTCTAATGTTTATTTATTATTTGTTCACAATAAAAAAAAGTTATAGAGAAGATAGCTATAAACAATAATAATTTATTTACAGAATTATTTTTGTTAAATTAAATTAAACATCAACTCAATTAAAGTGAAAAGTGGGCAAAAAGTTAAAAATTTCAGAAAGAACCGCAAGTTTCTATTATTAGGAAAAAATCTGTCCGCTTCGCGGGCACATTCTTATCGCGCGCTTTGCGCGCAGCTCGCTTCGCTCGCAAGTTTCAGCGCGCCTAGGGCGCGCGTCCGCCGGATCTCGCGCTTCGCGCTCG